>PVJH01020316.1:0-41314 GCA_004026705.1 Nesogale talazaci | reverse complement strand
CTATTGAGGGTTGGAGGGGAGGAAAGACCAGGGGAAGAGGGGAAGGAATGGATAAGCCGATACTAGGGGCTAAAGGGAAAAAGGTGGACGATTGGAGAACAATAATAGAAGTGGACATGTGAGGGTGCTTGACGAGTATGCTTATTTATATATTGTGAAAAACGATGTATGAGCCCCTAATAAAATGATTGGAAAAAAAAAAAGCCTTCTTTCTTCTGATGAGGGCTGTTGGGCTGCAGCTGGTTTATCACGCGGTGGTGGTGGTGTCGTGGTCAGAAGGTCAGCCGTTCCAAACCATCAGCTACTTCTTGGAAGGACCCACACAGGGGGTGTCCCCCCCTCCCCAGGGTCCCTGTGGGTGGGCACTGGCTCAGCTGCTCGACCTGGGCTGTTCTGGGTAGCCTTGCGGTGAGTGGGGACCGACTCAGAGGCGTGGGCATTTCTAGTTGCTGCTGCAGGTCATTCAGCATGATTGCTCAGACCTTCACGTGCCAGCGTCAAAAAGGCTCATGGAAAAAGCGGCACCGAGGAGAAAGATGCTGTTTCTAAATTGGGGCGACCTACTAAGGTTTGTTTCTTTTTAAAAAGAGGATTCTCTGCAGAAAGAAGGTGATGGCTGGGTCTCAAAGGGAAGGGATGGCTACGCCCTGAGAAGCATCTTTGGGAGACAGAGCGGGGAGGAGCCGCTCACCCTTCACGCAACGCAGAAGGCAGGTCTCCTCTGCGGCCTCACACCCCGTCTGTCCCACGAGTGAGCCCGGACACACGGCCCAGTACCCGAGAAAGGCCCTGCCAACAAGACAAGACGGGGCACCTGCACACGGGCGGGGTCCTGCAGCCACCTTGGGGAACACGCTCAGGTTCCGGCCCTGCTGCTCCTGGCCACGACTGTCCTCGGCATGGGCAGGCTGAGTGTGGGCCCGCCTATCAGGTGCTGCTAGGTGCTGTCCCTTTCATCCTGACAGCATTGTGACCCCGTGGGACAGCAGCATCGCTCTCCTAGGCCATCTTGGTTGTGGGCATGAGTGGGCCAGGTCTTTCTCCCAGGGCGCTCAGGGTGGGCCTGACCTGGGAAGCCCACGGTTAGCAGTCGAGGGGTGTGTAAAACCAGCCCTTGCTGTCTGGAGCATGTTCTGACGTGACTCAGTGACCCTCCGAAACGCAGCACTGTTACACCTGAGCCCACCGATGCAAATCAATACACACCGGACACGCCCTGGGCCCACCACCTTGTCCTGGAGCACAGAGGGGCTGTTGGAAGCCACACCTGGCCCAGGAGATGATTCATAAAGGCAGGGAAGAGAGAGCACCAGGACAGCGACTTGACTCGCACCCCTGAGTACCAGTCGGACCCCTCGTGGCTAAGGCAGCGGCCGCTGCTTGCTGGGCATCCTCCACTTGGTCCCAACTTATAGCAAGTCTCTACATGTCACCTACACAATGGGGACTCTAAAAACATGACCATTGCCAGGTCAGGCCCAGCTCCTGGAACCGACTGGAGACAGAACAGAAGTGAGCTCCATGGTCCAGACGCAGGTGGTGATCTTCTGGAAAATGACCGCCAGGCCTTTCTTCCAAGGCAGCTTTCGGTGGACTTGACCTACCAACTCCATGGTTTAGCAGTCAAGCACTTAAACATTTGCATGATTGAGGAACGGCCGATGCAGCTGGACTGTGGTAGTGGAGAAGCGTGAGGGGGAGTAGAGATTGGGGAGCCAAAGTTCATCAATAGGTAAAGCGACAGCCCCTGAAAGAGGGGTTGTAGTGAGGAGATGAGCCAGTCAAGGTACAGTGTAGCAACAATGAAATATACAACTTTCCTCTGGTTCTTAAATGCTTCCTCCCACCCATGCTCATGATCCCGATTCTGACAGATTCAGCCGAGGAGAGGTACACTGGAGCTGGAAACATGGGGAATTCAGGACAAATGATCCTTTCAGGACCAGGGGTGAGAGTGGTGATGCCAGGAGGGTGGAGGGGAGGTGGGGTAGAAAGGGGGAACCTTTCGCAGGGATCTACATAAGACCTCCTCTCTGGGGTACGGACAACGAGGAAGGGGGTGAAGGGACACATCGGACAGTGTACGATGACAAAATAATAACAATTTGTAAATTGTTAAGGGCTCATGGGGGAGGAGGAGTGGGGTTAGGAGGGGAAATATGGAGAGCTAGTACTAGGGGTCTAGGTAGAAGGAAGATGTTTCGAGAATGATGATGGCAACAAATGTGCAAATGTGGTCTGCATACAATTGATGTATGTATTGATCATGAGAGGAGTTGTATGAGCCATAAATATATATATATATATATATATATATATATATATTTCATGAAGAACAAACAAATCTGTCTTGGAGGAAGTACAGCCAGAAGGATCCCCAGAAGCGAGAGTGGCGAGATAAACATGCTTTGGGCCTTTTCCCGAGGAGAGAACATTCCCTGGAAAGGGACACCATGTCTGGTAAAGAAGCAGGTCAGGGATAAAGATTAAGACCCTCCTCGAGGGCATGGACTGAAGCAGGGGCTGCGACATGGGCCAAACACAACAGGTGGGAGGGTGCTGCCTTGTCAGGCTGCTGTGAGGGGGAGTCCAACAGCCACAGCAAAGGGTCATCATCTTACACACGAAGCAAATCCCCCTTCACTGTTATCAAATCCACTCCAACTCGTGGTGAGCCTCACAGGGCAGACGAGAGCTGCTGGGGGTAGGGTGTTGGCGTGTGTGTGTGTGTGTGTGTGTGTGTGTTCGTTCCAAGGCTAACTCGTTACTGGAGTAGAAAGTCTCATCTTTCTCCCACAGAGTGCCTGGTTGGTGGTTTTGACCTTGAGGCTAGCAGCCCAACTTATACAGGCCACGAAGTCACCAGGGCAAAATCGTATTCCAATTACTATAGCTTTTAGAAGGGGGGAGGAGAAATGAGTGGATGCTAATTTGCATGCTCATTAAAAATACCGGGCAAGATATATGGCACATACCAAACACACAAACAAGCAATTACAGGGAGAAAATATGGGCTCCTGGTGTGGAGGGGAGAAAGAGGAGTTCAAGAAGAAAATGTTTTGAAACATATTGTGTTTGATGATACTGCTGTTGTATGATACTGCTCGATGGATGATGGAATGTTATGAAAGCTATAAGGGCTCCCAATAAAATGATTTAAAAAATTAAAAAAATACTGGACAGAAACTACTTACCTATCGGGCAGTAAATAACCCTCACAACAAACAAAACTACCCAAAGTCCCATACTGACCGAGTAGAAAATGGTAGCTTTCTCCATGTCCTCCCTCCCCCAGGAAGAAGCAAAAGGAAATACAAGGACACACTCTCCTGTATCGTCAAGAGGCATCCAGACCTGTGTGCCGAGGAGAAGGAAGGGGTGATCAGATTCTCACTGGCAAGGGAGAGTTTCTTCCCTGTAAGATCAGCAAGGTTTTTTGTTTTTAATTTGGAGCATATGGGAAGGTCTGCTTTAACCTTGTCAAGAAGACTCTGACTGGAAGGGTATTTGGCGATATGAATCAATGCTTGAAGTAACTCTCATGGGGTGGTGGTGGGGAATAACTACCATGATGTATCATATTTGTCACTGTAATTTTATAACACCAGGAACTGCCAACTGCCAAAGGAACTCATTAATATACACCTCGGACTACTACACCCCAATCAAAATCTCTACACGCTTATAAAATGGAAATACCTGTCGATAGGGCAGCGCACAGAATTTCAGAAATAGCACAACTGCAACGATGCAAAACCAAACCAAAATGCTACCTCTGGGGCGTGGCGGAGAGGAAGGCAGCCGCAAACCTCTCCAGCTAAGAGCAGAGGTCACCACCGGGTGTGGTGTGGCTCTGGGCACGTTTCTCCCTGTGGCCCTTCAGTCTCTCCAGCTTGCTGCAATCAGAGCAGACTGTAGGAGGTGCTGCACTGTTCTCCTCCTCCTCGTTGCCAGGTCCGAGCCTGGGGCTGCAGCTACCGCGTCCATCCATTTCACTGAGGGAGTTCCTCCGTCCTCCTGACCCTCTGCTTTACAAGTCTGACCTCCTTTCCCAGGGTCCCGTTCCTCCTGGTAACAGGCGCACAGCAGGTGAGATGGAGCCTCGCCCTCCTTGCTTTTAAAGAGATTTCATACACAGGAGCAGTAGCGATGAACAACTCTTAAAATGGAAATATCGTTAGAGCCCCGAGACTCCCTGAGCGCATGCCGCCTCTTAGACACAGAACAGGGAAGGGCAGTGGTGAGCACGCAGGGTACTGGATTGAAGAGGGGACCAGTGAGAGCCTGCATGTAGAACACACAACTCAAGGGCAGCTGTCAGGCCCAAGGCACAGAACCAACAAAGCAGAGGGATTTGCAGCCCTGGCCAGCCGGCCTTCTCTAACTCCCTCCGACCTCTTTCTCCATGCCTAGTGTCACATTCTGCAGAGAATTTCTACCACCAAAGGCTCCTGGCCCAGCCATGCCACGCACATGCAGCCATGTTATCAACCTCCTGGGCAGGAGTGGGAGAAAGAGTGGCTCTGTGCACCCAGCCAGGAGGGCAGGCGTGAGCCCCCAGGCCTGCACTTGCTCCTTGTGTGACCAGGCAGCCTGAGGTGCCAGGGCTGTTGCTGAGTGTTTGAGAGGGGTGTATGGGAGAGCCAAACTGCCCTGCAGGGTCACCTTGGCTGTCACCGCTCATCATCAGCACAATCTGATTGGCCCTGGGCACCTTGTTGGGGACTCTGTTCACTCCCAGGCCCCCAACAGCAAGCTCTGAACACCCTGAAACCCAAGCATTCCTCGAGTGGAAAAATCACCGATTCAAAGCAGGAGCAAGACATCCGTGTGCTCTGTGGATCCTAAGCAGGAGCAAGACATCCGTGTGCTCTGTCGTACCCTCGGGGAGGCAAAAGACCCCGCACTAAAAATCTATCTCTAGAGACCCCTTTAGTAGGTCTCTTTAGCAGGAAAAAGACAGACTGAGGCAAAAGGAAACCAGGGACCATCCTCAGGGCATGATCCTGGCAGAGCAGGTGGCCTGTCTACAAAGACTTGCAGGTGAGAGACGCTGATGAGAGTGGCTGAGGGCCCTCCGTAGACCAGTCTGACTGGTGACCTTGTGGCCCCCGATCTCACAAGCAGGGCCAAGCAGGTTGCAGAGGGGAGGCTGCCCTCCCTGGGCTGGCCAGGGCAGTGGGAGGAGGGTGAGGCTTTTTTTTGTCACAGCAAGAACTCAGCCGGCCGTGGAGGCTACATTTCTGCGGGGGCTCAAAGTGGATTTCGGCACCGGCTGCACACCACGGCCTTCCTCACACTCAGAGCTCACAATTGAAGTGCTAGGTCAGCAGAAAACATTTTATTCAATTTGCTAAGACCCTCAAGGTAGATGGAATCAGTAACAGACCCTCACTTTACAATGAAGAAAATGGGGGTTGGGGTTTGGAGGTTAAGGCACTTGTCCTTATCTGGTGATTCCACTGGGAGGTGGGCAGGGTGGCTAAGGCCATGTGCTTCACCAAAAAACCCACAACAAACTCACTGCCATCGAGTCGATGCCGACTGGCAGTGACCCTGTGGGACAGGGTAGAACCAATCGCCCTTGTGAGTTTCCGAGCCAGCAGCGGTTAACGGGAGCAGCCAGCCCCATCATTCTTCAAGGAGTGGCTGGTGGTTTTGAACTGTGGACCTTGCAGATTACAGCTCAACACGCCACCACAACCCACCAGGGCTCTTCCACGAGTTCCACAGCCCTAGTGAATGGGACCCGCCCCTCTGGAGGTGACTGCTGAGGGAGTCCTGAAGATGCCAGGGGCCTGTGCAGAGAAAGGGCTGGTGGAGGGAGGTAGTGTGGCAGGTGAGAGTCAACGAGGCCTGGGGGAAGGCTTTGGGCCCAGCTCTGGGGAAGCCCTCCTCAATGGAGAAGGGCAGGATACTCTGCCAGGGGCCATGAGGCTGGAGGAGGAGGCCAGCTCACCCACTCTCAGACCCCAGGGAAGTGGCCAGCCACCGGGTAGCAGAGAAGGCAGGACTGGGGGATGGAACTCTGGGCCTAGGCTGGGCTGGAGAGAGGAAGGGGACATGGGCACATGTGTGTTTGTGTACAAACTTAGGGTGCTGTGGTACAGACAAAGGGACACCCAGTGTGTGTGTGTGTGTGTGCATGTGAAATTACGGTGCTGTGCTATGCAGGATGGGAGTGCAGGTGTCAGCGTGAACTGGATGAGAACTTCAGTTCTGAGTATGAGTACGTTAGTCCGGGTAGACTAGAGAAACAAATTCATAGAGACGCAACTGGATATAAGGGAGAGGCTTATATACAATTGAGAAAGCATTCCAACCCAGTCCAGTCCAAGGTCATAAGTCCAATATCAGCCCATATGTCCGATACCAGTCTATAAAGTCTCCTTCTGACTCACAAAGCACGTGCAATGACACCAGGACAATCACAGGCCAGTGGGTGCAAAGTCTTGTGTGTCCAGCGGCAGTAGAAGCATCCTGTCAGGGGTCTCCCCAGGGCTCCTCATTTCCAGGGCTCAGAGTCCATCAGCCGCATCCATTGGCAGTAGAAGCATCTCAGCTCTGGCAGGGGTCTCTGTGGTTTTCTGGCTTCAGAGGGGTAAGCTCATGTGGCTTCTCCTCTAGCTCTTCCAGTTTCTAGGATTCAGGGCCTATGCTGCCATCTTGTCTTGTCAGCCGAGCATCTCCCAGGACCTGGGTCTATAGTCTCTCACCTCCACGGAGGAAATACCGTGAGATTTCCCAGAATTCTCAGGAGACAGCTACGCCCACACAGAGGTCTCATTGGCTATCTCCAGATTGACAGGCTAGACTCCACCCCTCCACTCCCAATCATGAAACTGACACCAGAGTACATGACAGCCACAATGAGGTTGGAGGAAGGCTACGGTGTACAGTGGGGTGTTCAGGCCATACCTGGTCAGCCTCCATTGAATTCTTTGTGGGCACTGACCAAACCCCACTTTTGCCCCCCACCCCTCCCACTACGAAGCAAAAAGAAGTCAAAACAACTCACAGCCAGACCGAGCAGAATGGCCTGGGGTGTTTCTCAGGCTGGGAAGATTTATAGGGGTAGAAGGCCCTGTCTTCCTCCCTCCGAGAGGCTGGGGCTTGTCCAGCAATGTGACAAAAGGGCTTGCCCTCAGGTACAGTGCACTTCCTCCTGCGGCCTGGGCCAGCCCAGGGAGGGGCAGCCTCCTCCGGGGAACTTCCCTGGGTGTGGCTGGGAGGAAACTGGGCGTGAGTCACTCTGACAGCCTGGGCCCCAGCCTTTCCACCCCTCCAACTCAGTTGCCAGGCCAGTCTCACTTCTGGAGCTATTCTGCTGCCCATGCGGATTGGGGGACAGGCGCCCTGGTCCTCTGCGCCTCACTGAAAGAGCTTCGTGCCATGAATCTTTGGATACCACTGTGGGTCTCCTTCACCTGCCCGAGGGCTGTTTCTCTCCACAAATGCAAGGTCTTTGTCCGGAGCCTCTAGATTATATTGGGAGTCTCATTCCCTTTGGAATAGTGTGGCTTTAAGGTACAAAGAAGATCCCACATCTCAAATAGAATTGAAAGAGGACATATGTTCAGGCAGGGCCAAGACCAAGATGAGGGTCACCGCCAGCACAAGGTCATCATGATGTCTGGACCAGGGTTGGCAAACGGATACATAACAGTTACAGGTGAGACAAAGCAGGGGAAGGGGACCACGACGGGGCACATACATTTTGTTGCACAGAGAGCGGACAAGACTGGTCCAGGGTCTTCTCGCCTCGGGTGTCAGGGCAGGACTCCTGACTGTGAGACCCCAGTCGGACTGGCTCCTTCAAGGACACCCTGAGGCATGCCTCCCTAAAGGGACCATCTGTCATCTACCAGCTCCAGGGCTGGAGGGAATCCACTTTCCGATGCGCACTGCCTTAGGGCATACTTGTTCACATTCCTGGTTAACTGGCAGAAGTCAGTGGAGGCTCAATCCTTGCAGTGACGCAGCAATGGAGTCTGAGTTTTCCCTGTCATCCATCAGAAAAACAAAACTCCCACTTAGCGGGCGAGTCAATGTTCCTGAGGCTGTCACTGTACATGGGAGTAGAGTCCAGTCTTTATCCCAAGGAGCTGTTGGTGGTACTGAACTGCTGACCGTGCAGGCATTTAGCCTGCTATTCATGGCCTTCTGCAACCCCAAGTTGCACTCTCACACAGTCTACACTTTGGGGCTGGAAGAGGCCCAGCTGAGGTCTTGGGAAAGGCCTGAGCTCAACAGGACGTGTGAGAGAGAGCGGGTGGTGGTTGGACCCAAACCTCTCAGGGCACACAGAGGTTGGCTCGTTGAGGCCTCGGATGACCCCTGGAGTACCGGGGGTGGCAGAGGGCCCCTGAAAGACCAGGACTGGCAGACAGGCATCCAATTTTAGCAACGATGGCCGGGGGCAACTGGGTGAGGCTGCCAGTTGCCAGGCGACAAGGGCCGAAACACTGGCTGAGTTAAACCAAGGCCTGCCATAGAGGTAAAAGAGGATCTTTTTTTTTGACAAACTGTGTCATTAAATTTGGAAAGAAATTGCCTTGGATGAGGTTGAGGTATTATAATTTTCACTAATTATAATAGGAGGCAGAAATATATATTAAAAAAATTGATATAACTGCCATTCCAAAGTCCCTTACAAAAAAATTCAAGTGAATTCTCCTAACAATCATGGAGTGAATTCTATCACAAAAGGCCCCACATAATTAGCAACTCTAAACTTGTGCCCCAAACTTCTTTAGTTAATTGATCATTAAAGCTGATGGTTCCTTTAGGGAAGACTCTGCTTCTCGCAGCCTTTTTGCTTCTGTAAAGCAAAGCAGGCAGCCTCCGGAAACAAGCTCCTTGATAAATGAACTCCTCTGGTAAGTCACTTAAAAACGAAACAAAAGACATCTCCCTTTAGCACTTCTTTATCTTTTCCAAACCCAAGTCCTTAAAGGAAGGGATCAAATAAATAAATAAATAAATGAAGGGGGTGGGGGGGTAAGGAAGGAGTCAATTTTCTGAAAACCACGCTTCTGAACAGGGCCTGAAGCACTGCATTCAAGCTTCCGTTGTACGTAAAGAAGCAAACACATGAAGTCCTTGATTCCACTTATAGGTAATGACCTGACTGAAGCTACCCCCTGTGGGCAGCGTTGGCCAGGGGGCGGTGTGCCAGGCGTGTGTGGTGCACACGGAGCACCCTCTCTGGTAACAGTGGACAGTGGCCACGGACTTGTGAAGGCGCCCGCTCTGATCTGCTAACTCCTCTCCTTGGAGTTCTGCTGGAGGAACAGCTCAAAGATGTGAACAGCACGCACTGACACCATAGCTAGACGTTGACTCAACACAACGCTTGTTAAAGACCCTGCTTCTCACGCCCACGAGAGTCAGGGACAAGACAGCAAGGCCCACTCTCGCCACTACTACATATCATCCTGCTGGAGCGACAAGTGCAGCTGTGTCCGCAGCAGGGGACAGTCAGGTTGGCATACACAAAGTTTACGGAGATCATGTTCTGTGACCCTACTTGAGTAAGCGGTGACTGTGAGCAGTCATCGAAGATGCAACTTTTGGCCACTCTGTGTATGCAGGAAAGAAGATGAAAGTCAAAATACGTACAGAAACCATTAGTCCAATGGTCTCCATCAGTGTCCACACTACTGAGGCCAGAAGAACTGAGCGGTATCCAGTGACCACTACTGACTACTCTGCAAGGGTCCCCCTTTGGAAAGTCCAACACAGAGCTGGAAAGAAATATGAGCTGGAAATCAAAATAGCAAGAGAGCCCAAACTTACTGGTAAGACAGAGTTTGCTGGGACCCCTAGACTATGGTGTTTAGTCATCCTGCAGGTATGGAATTGAACCCACTCTTATGTTAGAATAACCAACCATTTAAGATCAAAAGGGCAGCCTTTTAACCCAAGGACAAAGTAGAGAAGGTTATGAAAGGAGGGGGAATGGAAACAAGAGACACTGGGAGGAAGAAGGTAAGGGATAGTCCACTGAGAAGACTGAAATGGGCAAATTGGAGCAAAATGTGTATGAACTATTGATTGTAAAACTGATAATCTGGCTGAGCCCTGGTGGCATAGTGGTTGTGCGCGGGCCTGCAGCCCACTGGGTTGGAGGTTCAATTCCAGCTCCCAGGAGCAAGGGCTGGGCCTCCTACTCCCACCACCTGAGGGCACTGATGCCTAAAAAAAAAATAAAAACAAAAAAACAAAAAAAAAACCCTGATAATCTGGAGGGATAAACCAATCTGGAGAAGAAAACAACAGAACTGACGGTTCCTGAGGGACATGGAAGATGGGGAGGCGGGAAGAAAGGAAGTGGGTGTTAACAAACTAAGGGAGAAGGGAACAACAAGTGATCCAAAATCCATGGTGAGGGGGGTGTAGAAGGCCTGGTAGGGCTTGATCAAGGGCAATGTAACCTACAGGAATTACTGACACCCAAATGAAGACTGAACTTGATAGAGGGACAAGAACAAAGTAAGAGGAAATAGAAGAAAGAACTAAGAGACAAAGGTTATTTTTGGAGGTCTAAATACAGGTATGCACATATGCAAATACATCTATATATGACAATGGGGAAATAGATCTATGTGCATATATTTATAGATGTAGTATTAAGGAAGCAGTTGGACAACGGGCCTCTACTCAAGTACCTCCTCAATGCAAGAACACTTTGCCTATTAAACTGGCATTCCATAATGACCACCTTCCCGACAGGATCGCCAAAGACAGAGGGTCCATAAGCAAATGTCCTAAAGAAAGTTGATAGTGTCCAGCTATCAAGATATAGCGTCTGGGGTTGTAAAGGCTTAATGATAAACAAGCAGCCATCTGCCTCAGAAGGAACAAATCCAACATGGAAGAAGCACACCAGCCTGTGTGATCACGAGGTGTCGAAGGGATCAGGTATCAGGCATCAAAGAACAAAAAACCATATCATTGTGAATGAAGGGGAGTGCGGTGTGGAGACCCAAAGCTCATCTGTAGGCAACTAGACATCTCCTTACAGAAGGTTTGTGGGGAGGAGACGAGCCAGTCAGGGTGTAGTGCAGCAACGATGAAACATACAACTTTCCTCTAATTCGTTAATGTTTCTACCCCACCCCTGTCCACTATCATGATCCCAATTCTACCTTACAAATCTGGCTAGACCAGAGGATGTACACTGGTACAGATCAGGGCTGGAAACAAAAGGAATCCAGGACAGATAAGCCCCTCAGGACCAACAATGAAAGTAGAGATTCCAGGAGGGTTAGGGGGAAAGGGGGGAGAAAGGGGAAACTGATCACACTGACCTACGTACAACCCCTAGGAATGGACACCAGAAAAGTGGGTGAAGGGAGACATCGTACAGTATAAGACATGAGAAAACAATGATAAATTATCAAGTGTTTGTGATGGTGGGAGGGGAGTGGGGGATGAGGAGCTGATACCAAGGGCGTAAGTAGAAAGAAAACGTTTTGAGAATGATGATGGCAACAAATGTACAAATGTGCTCGACACAGTGGATGGATGTATGGATTGCGATGAGTTGTACAAGCCCCCAATAAAGTGATTTTTAAAATCCCGACATTCAGATATGTTGCTGTAAAACTGAATGGCAATAATTGCCTCATATTTAAAATGTATAGGTCACTGTGAGTAAGAATGAATGCAATGGCAGTCAGCTTGGCTTGGGGAGTCCTGGTGGCGTTGGGAGTAGTTTAAAAGTCCAGGCTACTCCATGGGAGAAAGGCTGGGCTTTCGATTCAGTAAAGAGTTATGGTCTCAGAAACTCACAAGGACAATTCTACTGTGTCCTATGGGGTCATCATGACTCGGCATTAACTTGATGACAGTGAGTTTGGAATTTTTTTAATTTAAATTCTAATTTAAATTCTAAAATGTGTTTTCCAAAGTGATTATCATAGGGTAAACGGACACCAAAGATGTATTAAATGTGTTGAAATAGTGCACTAAATATATTAATTCGTTGCTTATCAAAAACAAAAAGCTGACGATTTGCTCTGTGAGCTTCACCTACTATGCACACAGTAAGTCCAGTCGCAGATCTTGTATGAGGCGGACTTGTTGAGTAACGCTGATTAATGGAGAAGATGTACCCACCACCCCGACCACTGCCATCGAGTAGGTTCTATGCACAACAGAGGGAAACGTGGCCCGGGCCTTCACCTCCTCACAGCTGTCCTATGTTTGGGCCCAGTGCTGCTGTCAATGCATCAGTCCATCTCCTTGTCTGCTGCTTCCACGAGCAATGATTGGGGATCCAAGCAAGATCAAATCCTGGACCATTTCGATCTTTTCTCTGTTCATCATGATGTTGCCTACTGGGCCGGTTGTGAGGATCTGGGTTTTCTTTACACTTGAGTTGTAGTCCATACTGAATGAAGGCTGCCGTTCTGTGGTCCTGTGGTTCTGTGTCTTATCAGCAAGTGCGTCAAGTTCTTCTCACTGTCAGCAAGCCAAGTCCTGTTATCTGTATGTTACAGGTTAATAGCTTTCTTCCAGTCCTGATGCCATGTTCTTCCTCATATACAATATAGCAGTGATGAAATAGGCACAATCTTTTTTTGGGGGGGGGGGACATCACTGCCCTCTGGTGGTGGGAGTAGGAGGCCCAGCCTTGCTGCTGGATTTGAACCTCCAACCGGTGGGCCACAGTCCCGCGCACAACCACTACGCCACCAGGGCTCAGCCCAGAAATAGGCACAATCTTAATAAAGAAAGGTGAGAAACCTACAGAGGGAAACTTAAAAATGGCCCTCAAAGACACAAAAGGAGACTTGTACCATGAGAAATATATAGCATGCTTTTGGATAAGAAAACCCAAACATCATAAAGATGTCAATCTTAACTCAGTTATTTAAAAAACTTAATAGGGGGCTGACCCCCGATGGCTTAGTGGTTGTGTGAGGGACTGTGGCTCACTGGGTTGATGGTTCAAATCCAGCAACAGCTCTCCAGGAGCAAGGCTGGGTCTACTACTCCCACCAGAGGGCAGTGATGCAAAAAAAAAAAAACTTAATAGGATCCCAACAAAAACACTAACAGGCTCCCCAACAAGATAAGCTAATTCAAATTTTCTGCTGCTTGTACAAATATCCATGTTATTGCCAAATGTTTTATATCAGCAATTATGGCAATGAGTTTTAGAAGTAAAAGCATTTTTTGTGAGACAAAAAAAACTATTTAGAAAACTAAGTTCAACAGTGATGCCTAATTAAAAAAAAAGAAAACTAAGTTCAAATAGTACAGTGTTAAAAATTATATTGAAAACATCAATATAAACACATGATATATATATATATATATATAGTCATATATATATAGTCATATATATATGAAATGGTGTGGGACCAAGTCTGATCTCCTATGGCTACATAAAGAATCATCCAACCCATCAGCTCAAGGTCAACTGCCACAAGGCAGAAGTCAGACATGACTCCATCCCTCTGGGCAGCTGAAAACAGGAATTCGAAAGATTGGACAGGAACCACAGGGAGCTTACATTTATGGTAATGGGGGCAAAGGAGCTCAGAGAAGAAAGATGTGAACGGCTATACAACTCTAAGGCTGCAATCAAGGTCACTAAATGGTATAAACGGAAACTACTGTATTGATGTATGTTTTGCTGGGATATTCTCAAGAACAACAATAATAACAAAGACCAAACCAGAAGAACAACTTTAGTTGTCACCATTTGAGCAATAGTGATCACTAAAAGGCAAAGAATGAAAGTTTCTCGTGTCTTTCCAGCTAAGTGTGAAATTTCTGGATAACCAAGTATCTCCAGTCGGTAAGAAAAAGCTCTGCCATGTCAGAAGAATGACAGCTTAAATGATGGACTCTTGAATGAAATGACTGACTGTGGCTAGGATCATCAAGTAGCATGTATGGCCCTGGCTTAAGGTCGATGGGCAGCAGACATCTGCAGGATGTCAAAGTAGTACACCTAACTCTGTGGTAAATTTAGCATCCCATAGGGGACAGGCTACCAGATGAGCAAGGCGAGCAAGGGAGTCAACAAGATAGGAGGGTCACTTGTCAGAACACAGACCCAGGGATGCCAAACAGACAGGACACCAGGAAAAGCAAATGCCCCAGAGGAAAGAACAGCCCGGGCATTCAATGCAGTCGATATATTTTAATTTCTTTGTGAATTTTGAATACGTTAACAATTACGTCTGCCTTTTCATTTCGGACTGCGTGGGTACAAGCTCGCATTCCGCTCTCTCTGATCACATACGAGTAGGCCAGCAGCTCTTAGATCATACGATCTGCGGCATATCTGGTTCTGAAGAAAGGAAGCCAAAACCTGGCTTCAGATTGGGCTCAGCCTTGTATGCAGGGCACGCTCTTTGCAATCATCCTTGACCCTGCTGGGTATCTGCAGGGTCCAAAGAACTGTGAAAGTGCAGCATCAGAGGGTGCAAAGTAAGTGTCCAGGCTTCCAAGTATTATTTCAAGATAATAAAACTCAGCAACGGGCCTGTCAACGAACATCATGGACAAATCAATGGAATTATTTCCCATTGCCTTATAGGTACTGTTTCCTTCGACTGTCTTGGACCTGAAGAACAAAACTGCATGCTCCAAGTAAAATTTCCTTCCTATTAATTTTCAACTATAAATTTCCTGGTTAACATCTTAATTTG
This sequence comes from Nesogale talazaci, assembly GCA_004026705.1. NCBI lineage: Eukaryota > Metazoa > Chordata > Mammalia > Afrosoricida > Tenrecidae > Nesogale > Nesogale talazaci. Next base: position 26,642 of record PVJH01020316.1, on the reverse strand, counting down.
AATGTAAGTTCTGGGCTGAGCCCCGGTGGCGTAGTGGTTGTGCGCAGGACTGTGGCCCACTGGGATGGGGGTTCAATTCCAGCAGTGGGGCTGGGCCTCCTACTCCCACCGCCAGAGAGCAGTGATGCCCCCCCCAAAAAACCAAATGAATGTAAGTTCTATTGGATAAATTTTACTTGTTTTAGAAATTTCTTTTCAATGATTCACATTTGCTGTGAAAGAAATACATTTTAAAAGTGAAATAATTTTATATCTGGTTAAAATGATGATTGCAAAGACTACTCAGTGCGAAAGATTGCAGAAGATTGAAAGAAATGGATTTGGGGATCCCTAAAGACAATTAAAAAATTAACTTTCTTTTTGAACTACTGAGTCAAAAGAGATTCCTGCCATTGAATGTTTAATGGGTACCACAGGTGCTGAAAGATTATTACCAGCCAGGGATTATAACATAGTTTGTTACAGATTCTACACATCCATTTCTCAGTGTAGTAGAAAAAATAATGGTATACAAAGTGAAACAATTTTACCCTCTGTAACTTTTGCAACTGCTAATTCCAAAACAACAACAAACTCCATCCAGTCCATGCCGGCTGGCAGCCACCCTACCGGATAGCGCAGGACTGCCCCTGTGGGAAGGTTGTTATTCACAGGAGTCAGAAGTCTCATCTTTGTGGAGAAGAGCAGCTGGTGGTTTCAAATTGCCAATCTTGTAGCTCGCAGCCCAATGTGTAACCACCACGCCACCAGTGTCCCTTGACACAGCTCTAGACTCCATAAATAACGTAATTTTCCCTCAAATGTTGTAAACTATTGGCTCAGATGAAGTTTGCAAACTTTGGTTTTCTATGAGCAGAGGCCAGTCCTGTGACAATTCTGTCACTATGGACGGGTGCTATAAAGGTCTGCGAAAGAAAATTTTAGAATATAACGAATGTAGTATAGACTACTGTCCAGAAACAATCGATTTTTTCTCTGTTTACACTTTTTTTTTCATGCTACCTGTATTTTGCCACTTCTACTCATCAATGGGCACTTCTTAAAACATACTTAGACCACGATCAAGTATACAAGGGGGTGCAAAAACCTCAAATAACTGGAATTGCTCAGGGGGGGAGTGGAGCTTTGGTAGTACACATCCCCCATGCCCCATCCCGTGCCAAAAAAAAAAAAAAAAAAAAAGGTAAGCATTAAGCAATTCACTCTGAGTTAGTGCACCCATTGGTGTCGCCTGGGAAGGTTCACTCTGGTCACAATTAATTTTTTCGTGAGATCAATTTCACTCTATGCTTGTTTTTTGTGATGGCTGATTTAAAGAGAACAGCATGCATGCAACTGTGAAATTCTTTTTCCTGCTTGGGAAAAATGCCGCAGAAACTGTTGTGATGTTGAACATAGCTTACAAGGAAAGTGCTGTGGGAGAAACTGACATGTAGTGTATGAGTGGCTTTCTCCTTTCAAAAACATATGAACTGTTGATGGATGACAAACCTCCTTGTAGATATCTGTCATCTTCCTTTTTTTTTCCTGTCAACTTCCTGAATGGACAAAAATGTCAACAAAATTTGTGCACCTGTATTCAAAGACCACTGAGGAGATAGGGAAGGTATCTGGACTATCTTGAAGTTCAGCAAATCTTGAAGGAAGATTTGGGAATGATAAGGGTTGCTGTGAAATTTGTGCCTCGGTTCGGACTAAAGAGCAAATAAAAGCATGGAGTGGAAACATGCCTTGCTTTGAAAGAACAGGTCCGAAGCGACCCAGACTTTTCCCCACAGCTATTACTTGTGAGAGGACATGGTGCTGTGCTTACAGCCATGAAACCAAACAGCAAGTCAGTGGAAGACACCTCTGTTACCTCACCCCAGAAATGGCTCGTCAAGTGAAAGAAATCAAAGATCAAGATGATACCCATTTGTTTTTTGATGTGAGGGGGGATGTGCAATTGGAGTTCATTTCACCAGGTCGGACTGTTAATCAAACTTTCTGTGCCATAAAAGGCCTGACTTGTGGCAGACAGAGGACTAGGGTTGCCACTACAATGTACCTGCTCATGCAGTCATCACAGTTTTGGGCCCAAAACAACACGCCTCTCTCGCCCTGTGCACCTCACTCACCTGACTGCTCTCCGTGCGACTTGTTTTGGTTTACTTGAGTGAAGAGGGGCATGAAAGGACAGTGATTTGACTCCCGTAGAGGAAGTGAGGAAAAACAAAACGAGGGAGATGATGTCAGCTGTCCAAACAGATGAGTTTGAGAAATGTTTTCATGAATGGAATTGCAGATTTGAAAATGTATTAAGTGTAATGGAGGGTACTTTGAAGGTGATAAAGTGGTTTTGTTAAAAAAAAAATGAAATACATATCTTTGGAAAAAAAATTCATTTTGGGGAGGGGGGTAGGAAGTACACCCTATAGCAATGAGTATAATCATGGAATCATACGCAAAGATTCTCAAAAAGACCGTTGATGACCAGATATAAAAGTGAGTTGTGAAAAGCGGCAAACCTCACTGACAATGCAAACACTACAGTAAGAACTATTGGTGCTGGCTATGGGGGAATACCAGATGGCAGCATCTTCACTGGAAAAATTGAGTGCTCCGAGGTTTGATTTCTACCAGTCACGAGCAGAGTATTTATAGAGAAATGCCGAAAACACAACAAAATCAACACTGCCTAAAGCTCATGACCAAGCCGTTCTCCATTGTGGAAGCACCAGAAAGAAACAGACAGATGTGTTGAAGAAAGGCCAATCACTGAGTGACAGAGATGAATTCAAGTAACCACCAAGGACACGCGTGACTCGTGCATAAAAAGAATGGTGAAGGTGTATCAAATTCTTGCAAATAAATTTCCTCCTTAAGCCTGAGGAGAATGCATAAAGGCATCTAAGAAACCAGGTAAGCTTCTCCTGGTGACTTCAATACAGCTGTTTCCATGGAAATGCAAGAATTTCTTTTTTTCTTTTTTTTTTAGGAAACTTTTGCTATTTCTTTTTTTTTTTCTCAATGATTTTATTGGGGGCTCTTACAGCTCTTATAACACTCAAAACATCATTTATGTCAAGCACACTGTACCCATGTTGCCATATTCATTTCCAAATATTTTCTACTTGAGCCCTTGGTATAAGCTCTTCTTCCCTCCCCTTCTTTTAATAAATCATTTTATTGGGGGCTCATACAACTCCCATCACGATTCCAACATACATCAATTGTATGCAGACCACTTTTGCACACTTGTTGCCATCATCACTCTCAAGACATCCTTCCTCTACGTAGGCCCCCTGTACCAGTTCCCCATATTTCCCTTCCCTCCCCACTTCCCCAAATTCCATTCTTCCCTTCCCCACTTCCCCAAATTCCATTCCATTCTAAGAAAGTTCATAGATTCAGGAAAGACACATTTTACTAATATGGGTATGTGATGCCATCATATTAAATAAAATGCAATGCATATTACCCCAGTTGTGGAATTGTTTCATGCATACTCTAATTGTAACAACTATAAGTTGTACCAAAGTATGGTCATTTTTTTTGGTTTGTTTTGGGGCATCACTGCCCTCTGGTGGTGGGAGTAGGAGGCCCAGCCTTTGTTCCTGTGGAGCCGCTGCTGGAACTGAACCTCCATCCCAGTGGGCCACAGTCCTGCGCACAACCACTACGCTACCGGGGCTCAGCCCGAATGGTCATTTTTTTTATCTATAATGAGGCCCACAAAATCCTCAGCATACAATGATTCAAGAGATACCAGTTTCATTATCCTTAGGATGAAAGGAAGTAGATTTGTTTGGCAGCTAAAAATCATTGATGAATTTGTCAGAGTAAAGAATAGAAATGTCTTAAATTACAACATGCTAGAGATGATGAAGATTTATCCAAAGCTAGAGTAATTTGTTATAGAATTTGCTTTCCAATCATTAAATTCTCTTCTATGAAATCTTTTCATTTGTTCATTTCTAAGTGTGGTGGTCATCTGCTTATGTTAATTTCATGATTGAGATGTAGGGGTGGAGTCTAGCCTGTTCATCTGGAGATAGTCATTAAGTAGCCAATGAGGCCTCCATGTGGTCCCATGGCTTTCTCCTGAGACTTCAGGGAAATCTCACGATATTTCCCTCATGGAGATGAGAAGATAGCTCCCCAGTTGTTGGGAGCTAGTCTCAGAGACAATGAACTGCGGACAAGACAAGATGGCAGCGTCCAAGGAGATGCAGGAGCCAGAGGAGAAGCCACACGGCCTTAACCTGATGGAACCAGACCTCTAAGCTGGAGAAGCTATGTGGAGACCCCTGCCAGTGCTGAGTTGCTTCTACCACCACTGGATGCTGTTGATGGACGCTGAGCTCTGGAAGTGAGGAGCCATGGGGAAACCCCTGCCAGCGCCGGGATTCTGCACCCACTGGCCTGTGATTTCGTGAGTCGAAAGGAGACATTATAGACTGGTATCGGACATATGGGCTAATATCGGACTTATGACTTTGAACTGGACTTGGTTGGGATGCTTTCTCAATATCCCATTCCTCTTGTATATAAACCGTACCCTTATGTTTATATGCAAGTCTATGTATTTGGTTCTCTAGTCTACCCGGACTAACACACTAAGCTAATGTTTATTACAAAACACAGGTCAAAACTGAAATATGAGCAGTTTAAAGCAATATTAGTGAAAGTGAGTTTTTCATTGTGGGAGAGCAGCCGAATTTCGTATTTATCACTGAAACAACTAAGTTCACTGACTCAGTTTCTTTGAGGTGGGGTGTGTGGAATGGCCTTGATGCAGACAACGTGGTATGCAGTAAAAGGATTACTAAATGGCATCCATCATAAATGTTTGAATCCTGGTCATCTCATTCCTTTGAACCACATGCCACTTTTGTGTTTACTCACTAAGATTAGGGTTGCATTTAAAAAGATGTGACATCAGAGAGGCAGGACACAGACCTACATTTTATTTAGATAAACCGAACACTCCTTGGCTCATTCGAACGTGAGTAAGCAGAGGAGTGGGCACCACCCATGATGAGTGCTGGAGGCCCTCGCGGGCCTTAATCCTGTCCTAATCACACAACAAGGATGTTCACGCCAGCACTATCCCAAACAGTCCAAGGTGCAAACCACCCAACGTCCATCAGGAGATGAACCTCGTACCAGGATATGGCACACAATGGGAAGTCATTTCGCCATAAAGAGAAGGGAAGTCCGGACACATGCCAGAGTACAGATGAGCTCTGGAAACTGTAGGCTGAAACATGCATTCACAGCCACGGCGTCAATGCTGACCCAGGGCCACCGTCTAGTATAGGGGAGCACTGTCCCCGTGAGCTTTACGACAGGGCAGGCCCTGCAACGCTTTATGGGAGAAGCAAGCCTCCTCTCTCTCCTGAGGAGGGGTTGGAAGTTTCAAACAGCTGAGCTTGTGGTTTCGAACTGTGATCAGCACATCAGTGGGGTTTCAAACTCCCTTATGCACATCTAAAAACATCTGGACTTGGCAAAGTTTTATATCAGGGGTCACCAGGGACAGGAGGGAGGAGAGAAAGGGCTATCACTGCTTAGGAAGCAGTGCATTTCCTATGGTGATAGGAAATGTGGCAATAATCATTGGCCATGGTTGCACAGTAAGATAGTATCTGACCACTTGTACATGTGACAGACCGTGACACTGACAAACAAGTCACATCTATCTTTGCCACTGGTGGTCGTCGACGAGTGGACTGTGGCCCGTGGTGACTGGAGTTTGTCCACTGTGTGTCGCAGCAAAGCTGTGCCTCTGGAGGTTGCCAAGGCTGGGGCTTTCAGAAGTTGACCACGCTGCCCGCCTTCAAAAGCACTTCTGGGTGGATCTGAACTGCCTCTCTTCCCACTAGTAGCTGGACCCGGAACTGTGTGAACAGACCACCCAACAATAAAAAAGAAGGGAGCTTCACTCGAGATGCCAGCCAGATCTTGCGCATCCTCTACAATCAGGACACTTTCTCCAGACATGCCCAGCTGCCTCTCTCAGGTTCGCCTGTCCACATAAAGGCTTCCACTGGCAGGGAGGCTTAGGGATAATGGGGCACTTGATGGGACACCTGGCTTTCTAACTTAACAAGTCAGTGCTGTGGTTTAAGGTGTTCCTGGGTCAGTGGTGCCCCCAGGCGGCTGGAAGAAGCAAAAGCACTGTTGAACGGAACTACTAATTTTATTCTAGGTCTCAAACGATTCTATGCACATGGGGCTTCAAAAAGTTTGTGGAATGCATAGTACTCCTTTGTGTATATGTACTACAGAGTTTTGATTCATTCGTCTGCTGATGGAAATGTGGAGGGTTTACAACTCCTTGCAATTGCAAACTGTGTTGAGATGAACATTGGAGCACAGGAGTCTGGCCGTGGTTTGTTTCTTGCCTCTTCTGAGTATATGCCCAGTAGGGGGATTGCTGGGTTGTATGGTAGCTCAACTCCATCTATTTTAAATATCACCAAATTGATTTCCATAGTGGTTGTACGAACCTACAGATCCACCAGCAGTGGATGAAAGTTCCTGTCTCCTCCAAGTCCCTCCGACACTTGTTACTTTCTGATTTTTTTAATTGGGCTATCTTTGAGGTAGTTAGTTGGTATCTCATACTTGCTTTAATTTGCATTTCTCTTATGGCTAATGATCAAGAACATTTTCTCATATATTTACTGGCTATTTGGATTTCTGCTCCTGTGAAACTTCTGGTCAGGTCCTTTGCTCACCTCCTTAGTGGGTAGTTAGTTTTTTCTTTCTTGTAAGGTTGCAAAGATTTTAGTAATAAGACCTTTGTCTGATGTGCCATTGCTAAAGATGTCTTTCCGGTCCGGGGGTCTCTTATTATTTGCTTAATGAATTTTCTCAATGTACACAGGTGTTTTATCTGCAGTACATCCACTTGTCAATTTGTGATTCATCTGTACTTGTGTCCTCTATTTCTGATAGCCTATGTATTCCCTGTGACAAGGTTCTCAGGTTTGTCCCAATTTCCTCATTGATGGTCCTAGTGGTTTGGGGTTTTACCTCAATGTCTGCGATCCACCTTGAGTTTATTCATGGGCATAAAGTGAGGTAAGGGTCTTGCTTCATTTTTCTGCAGGTAGATATTCATTTTTTCCAGCACCACTTATTGAAGAGGGGATCTGCCTCCCACTTGATATTTTGGTGACCCTTATCAAAAATCAGTTGTCTGTATGTGGATATTTTTATTTCTGGGTTTTCAACTCTTTTCTATGGGTCTGAATATCTGTTATTATATCAGTACCACACTATTTTTACCACCATGGCCATATAATACATGTTACAGTCAGGTAGAGCAAGCTTTCCCACTTTGTCCTTCTTGAGGAGTTCTCTGCTAATCCTGGGCTTCTTCCCTCTCCATATGAAGTTGATAATCAATTTTTCCAGTTCTTTGAAGAAGGATGATTGCATTTATATTGGGGTATTAAACTTATATAGTGCCTTGGGCAGAACTGTCAGCTTTACTATATTGAATCTCCCAATCCACGAGTATGAGATATTCTTCCATTTGTTGAGGTCAATCTTGGTTTCTTGTAATAGTGTTCTGTAGTTTCTCTTTTTTTGGGGGGGGGTATCACTGCTCTCTGGTGGTGGGAGTAGGAGGCCCAGCCCCACTGCTGGAATTGAACCTCCATCCCAGTGGGCCGCAGTCCCACACACAACCACTACGCCTCCCGGGCTCAGCCCTCTGTAGTTTTTCTTATACAAATCTTCTGGGTTTTTTTAGTCAGGTATATCCCTAGGTATTTACGCATGAAGCATATTGCTGCATGGGAAGAACTGGAGGAATCATGCTAAGTGAAGTAAGGCCAGCACAAAAGGACAAGTACAACATGAGTCCATTGAGATAAGCTTAAACAAAACAAAACAAAACAAAAAACGGAGCATAAGAGGAAAGCTACTATATATATACATCCCTGGGGTGAGGTCCAGCAACTATGGCAGGGGCCATACCCAATCCAGGGATACATACAGCAGCTAACTAAATAAGAGGGGGAGAGAGAGAGAAGATGTGGTGGGGAGAGTAGGGCACTAACTCACCCAAGGGGAGGGTATTCTTTCTATCTCCAAAGGAGAGTGACAGAGAGACCAGGCTTCAACTCAATGAGCCAAGACATGAAACAACATACTGGCATGTACCAGGGAACCCATAGAGAGGTCTGCGGCTGGCCCACCATGGGACATGGCGTCCCTCATTGAACTATGGCGTTGCGGGGCACAGCACTGAAGACACAGCGCACTAATTTTGGACCCATCATGCTGGGGTGAGGCACTGAGGGCATGCAGCAGAGGAGCATGGGGAGCAGAGTGATGAAATCCCCAGACTTTGGAGACAGTGTGTGGCACCCCATTAGACTCGACTGGAAAACACTTGTAAAGGCCAACAAACAGACCTTGAACTATTTATAGACTTTTCCATTTTTGTCAATGGCTTTCTTTTTGTTATTGTTATTTGGTTTTTGGTTTTACTTCTTGCTGTTATTGTTTTGACATCCTCTGTTGTTTTGTTTGACTTTGCCTGGGTTTTCCACTTATTAATGCATCTGCATGTCTATCTAGATAAGCTAGGGGGGCAAATAATTTGGAGTTGAAAAGAATGGGACCAATGGTTCTGGGGGGATACAGGAGAAGGGGAGGTGGAAGAAAGGAAGGCATGTGTGGAAGCAACCCAGGGAAAGGGGGCAACAAGTGAACTAAGATCAATGAAATGAAGGTCATAGGATGCCTAGTGTGGTTTAATCAAGGGCAATGTAGTAGTGAGGAATTATGAAACTCAAACTCAGGCAGAATTAAAAGGAAATAGAGGAAAGAACCAGGCGATAAAGGGCATTTATGGAAGCCTAAATATTGACATGTACATATGTAAATATATAAATAAATAAAACAAGAGGGAAATAGAACTATGTACTCATATCTCTATGTTAAAAATTAGGGTTGCAGATGGACATTGGGCCTCAACTCAAGTACTCCTTCAACACAAGAACAATCCAGCATGCTGTGATGCTCACCTTCCCGACACCATCACTGATGGAGCCCGACTATCAAAAGATATAACATCTGGGGTCTTAAAGGCTTGAAGATAAACAAGTGGCCATCTAGCTGAGAAGCAACAGAGCCCACATGAAAGAAGCACACCAGTCTATGTGATCATGAGGTGTTGATGGGATCAGCTATCAGGCATCGAAGACCCGAATAGAACCATACCCAATGTTAATGGGGGTTGAGGGTGGCATGGAGTGGAGAACCAATGTCCATCTGCAAGTAACTGGACATCCCCGCACAGAGGGGTCATAGGGAAGAGATGAGCCAGTTAGGGTGCAGTGTAACACTGATGAAACGCACAACTTTCCTTGGTGCTTCCTTCACCTTCACTATCATGACCTCAGTCCTACCTTACAAATCGGATTAGACTAGAGCATGCACACTGCTACTGATAAGAGCCCACACACAGGAAATCCAGGATAGACAACCCCCTGAGGGGCAACAATGAGGGTAAAGATACCAGGAGGATTAGGGGTGGGTGGGGGGAGAAAAGGGGCATCCAGCACAAGGATCAATCTAGAACCCCCTCCCAGGGGAAAGAATAGCGGGAAAGTGGGTGAGAGGCGACGGATGGAGGATGATGTAAGACGTGGAAATAACAATCTAAAACTTATCAAGAGTTCGTGAGAGAGGGAGGGCAGAGAGCGGAGGGAGGGGGAAGAAATGGGGAGCTGATATCAGGGGCTCAAGTGGGAAGAGAATGCTTTGAAAATGATGATGGCGGCATGTGTGCAAAGGTGCTTGCCACACTGGATGAATGTATGGACGTGGTAATGAGATGTAAGAGGCCCCAATAACAGTATTTTTTTTTTAAAGTTCATGGAAATGTGCAATGAAAAGATAATGGAATGTCCCCATTAATTTCTGCAAGCCTTTTTATGTCTGAATCACAAGGTCCAACAGAATAGAACGAACCTATGGGTTTCCCTGGGCCGCCCATGGACAGATCTACCCTGTGGCCGGCAGAATCGACTCGAGGGCAGCAAGCTTGGGTGCGGGTCTTCATTTTTTAGCAAAACGAGACACAGATGTCACATCGTGGGATCGTCTCACAGATTACTATGTGTAAGGGAAAGACATGCTTGACGGTCTCCAAAGAGAAGAGGAAGATATTTAGGAAAGAGGCTGCAGATTAGAATTAGAACCAGAAAGAACCTCCAGACATGAAGGGGGAGGAGAGGTGAAATGGAAAGCTCTATCCAGGTAGGCCTGGCTTAGCACGGGGCGGCGTGATTTGGACGGAGTGTGGATACTGACCGTATACGGGGAGCTTCAAAACACGGTGGAACAACAACAACAACAACAACAAAAACACACGGTGGACAGCTCCACCGCCTTTCTCACGCGCAGCTAGAGGACTACACTGACACATGCCTATCAAATGCACACATATATGCGCTATAAACAGGAGGAGCCTGCAAGCAGTTTGTGAAAAGCTCGCACCCTGAGTTGCATGGAAGATCCTCGTGAAGCCGTGAGGCGCCCCGGCGAGGTAACGGGCTGTGGGCACAAGATCAGCAGTTTAATTCCGCCAGCTGTTCCACAGAGGAAAGACGCCGCCCGTGAAAACGGACCGCCTCCGAATCCCCTGGGGGCTAAACTGCTCTGTCCTGTAGGTCCACGAAAATGACATGGTGGCAGTGGGTTTCTTGTGTATGTACAGCAATGTGTTGCGGTGCATTGGACACACCCATGGCACGGGGACTCCCACACAAGTTTCGCCGGCACAGGAAACCCTGGGGGTTGCAAACTTGCACCTGCAATTGCGTGCCTGTGAGCACAAGCTGCAGCTGAGCAGGCCCCCGGCCGAGCATGGTCGGAAGCAGAAACCAGAGGCACGGAGCAGAGGAGCTGCAGCCCAGCAGTTCCCTGTCGCGAGGCTGTGACCTCCGGATGGCCAGGCAGGGTCGGCCCCCAGGGGTATTTAAGGGCACCGTGACAGCCGCCGAGGCTCATGGCCTGCACCCCAGCCCCCAGGCTGCAGCCGGGCCGGGGAAGCTGCAGGAGGCAAGCTGATACCCGACAGACTGAGCACCCAGCCACCATGTCTCACTGACATACTTGTGGTCAGACACGGCCCGAGGGCTGTCCCCCAACATAGCCATGCCTGTCTGTGGGTTTAACACATTCTCGACAAAGCTGGATGTGCTACACAAGGGCAGCAAAAAGGAAAAGAAGTGCTTAGAAATACTGACAGTAATTTTATCAGGGACACTTGATGAGTCAATTGACTCTAATAAAACTGCCTGAGCTTATGTTTTGCATTTCATTTTTATGGATGTTTATTGCATCTCATGAAAGTGGTGCCTGATTAATTGAACACTAAAAAATTAAACAAAATAAATGGCCCTTCACCAGAGAGAGTTTGAGACTCTGCCCTATAGGAAAACCTGGTAAGTCACAAAAGGGTTAAAAAATACTGGCAAGGATGAAAGAAAGATGAAAAAAATCAAAGGGTGACACTTGCTTTGGTCTGTAAACAGACTGAACTAGAGATAACGGAAAGATAATAGCGGTGAATGTTTTGCAACCGATGGAACTGCATGATTTACAGCCTCAAACTACTACATCAATGCCCAGAAGGGTACACAAGAAAGGAACCCACACTTGGATATCACCTAAGTTACCCAGCACTGCTCTAACAGAAGTACCACAAGCGGACAGCAGAAATAAATAAATGCACTGTCTCACAGCTTAGGGACCAGAAGTTCAAACTCAGGGTACCAACTCCCCACAGGGAGGTTTTCCCTGCCGGCTGTAGGGGAAGGGCCTGGTTTCTTTCAACATCTATGGGCCTGGGATTTCCTAGAGAAACCCAGTGTCTTGACCTGTCTTCTGTGGACCTCGGAGGTTCTCTGTGCAGAGACCCCAGGTTCAAAGCATGAGTTCCACTCCCAGCTCACTGGCTCCGTCGGCTTCTCTCTGCTGTTCAGAGAGCTGAAAGGCCGTGATGTCAGAAATAGCCAGCCTTATCCAGTGACTTAAGAAAGGCTCACCCTCTCTTTAACATAACACAACCTGATCATCACTAGCAAGACCTCGTCCTGTCTTGGTAACCTAAGAGACAACTCCCTGCCAAACGGGGCCAGAACCATGGGCAGAGAGACTAAGATGACCCAACGGACGGTCGTCGGACCACACATTGGGGGACAATGACACAACACTAGGAATCGCTGCCTAGCCAAGTTGATGCAAATTTGGGAGGGGAGGGGCGGACACAATTCAATCTGTGACATCTTTCCTTTCAGCTCTCTAAAACTCATGTCTGTGTCACCTGCAACACACACTCACCCTATGAGATCATCCCCGAGATCTTAAATTGATTTTAAGTCCATAATCTCATCTTCTAGAAAATCCCTTGCCATTGGTGAATCTATGAACTTTAGAATGTAAGGTATCCGCTTCAATGGTACAATGGTAAGACAGGCGAATGGTTCTATTACAGATGAGTAAATGGGGTAAGAGGCACTAAGCTGCTCCTTGAAACACAGCAGAGTTAGAGCACCTAGACAGTGGCCCTGTCCTCTAGACTTCGGAGACGCCCCCCACTCTCTGAATTCTCAATGGAGGAGGCCCTTTGGATCAGGGCTTAAGTGTCACCATCCAGGCCCACTGGGATGGAAACTGCTCTTGGCTACAGGAAGCCCCATTCTCCCCGTCCATTTGAGAAGCAAGTCCAGTCCCTCAACCCCCGCAGAGCCTGCTCTCCTGCCCTCTAGGCACGGCAGCATCTCTGTACCCGTCCTCAACCCTGGGCAGCTACCTCAGCACCATCCTCTTGGTACTTGTGAATGGGAGCCTGCAGTTTGGAAGGGAGTGTGAGAAGGCCTGACTCGTTGAAGCCGAGGAGGCCCACCTTTTGAGGTCTAAGAGACCAAGGCTCTGAACTCAGTCTTGCTTTCTGCCCTTTATGACCCTTCAGATCTCCAAACTGCTCCAGATCTTTCTCTCTCCTTGGAGGACAACAAACGTAGCTCCTTTAGGATCCTGCCTATAAAGTTCCAATAGGAAGATAGTATTTTTTTTGGTGGGGGGGCATCACTGCCCTCTGGTGGTGGGAGTAGGAGGCCCAGCCTTTGCTCCTGTGGAGTCGCTGTTGGAATTGAACCTCCATGCCCGTGGGCCACAGTCCCGTGCACAACCACTACACCACCAGGGCTCAGCCCAAGACTAGATTCATTTATTTTTTATTTTTTTTTGGGGGGGGGCATCACTGCCCTCTGGTGGTCGTGGGAGCTAGCCAGCGTTGGTCCTGAGAGCCGCTGCTGGATTTGAACTGTCAAGCCCGCGAGCTGCAGTCCCGCACTCAACCACTTATGCCACCGAGGCTCAGCCAGTATTCTTTTTTTTTAATTTTTTAAATTAAAAACAATTTTTTTTATTAGGCATCACTGCCCTGGTGGTGGGAGTAGGAGGCCCAGCCTTTGCTCCTGGGAGCCGGAATTGAACCTCCATCCCAGTGGGCCGCAGTCCCGCGCACAACCACTACGCCACTGGGGCTCAGCCCTCAGCCAGTATTCTTATCTTTCACTTGCTCTCTGTCTCAGTCAGTCTAAGCTGAAGGGCTTTCTGCTGTGGTGGTTGATTAGAGTTATCAGTTACAATGACAAGTTTTTAAATAAAAAAATCTTGTCATTGTAAGAGAGCCTTAGAGAACATTTTAGGAGTTTTAGAAATTAAAGGACTTAGAAAATTAGTTTAAACAACAGAACTTTCCAAACTTTTAAAGATTTTTTTTTTTTCAGTTTACATAATTTAGTTTTAAGTTCAACAGTTCAACTCTTCCCTCTGGGATGTTACTACAAGCAGTGAGAAACCACACGGCTCCTTCAGGAAGATGCTTAGGAATCCAATCAGCCAGACAGCCAAGCTCATCTCTCTGTTAGACTGGGTTCCCTAGAGAAGTGAAACTGGAGATATATAACATGTGTGTATGTTTATATCAGGAAAGTAGTTCATACAGTTGTAGAAGTGGTTAAGTTCTGTCTGGTTCAAATCTGTGTGTCAGATGTTAAACTGGAGACTTCTGACGCTCGAAGCTGCGAGGGCTGGGCAAACAGGAAGCAGGAAGATGGGTGCTGGTAGATGTAGACGCAAACGGCTGGGCAGATGTTAGCCTCCTAGGGTTGGCAGGCAATGTGATGGGCCATTGGCTCAAGACCTCAAGACCAAAGAACCAGAGGAGGATGTACCAGATATAGGATCCATGTCAGCAAAGAAAGAGCAGTGTCTATTTATAGATATGAAGAAGGCCACACCCCCAAAGAGACATCGTTGACTGTGATCTGAGTAGCGGGTTGTACCTCATGCCAATCTTCCCATAGCAACTTGCCGTGCTATACAGGGAAGGTTATTCCCTGGAGTTTTGTATTACGTTAGGTCACATTATGGGGGAGAGCTTTATGCCAAACTCCCGAGGATCTCGGCTCGGCCAAGTTGACACACATCTAACTTTCAAAATCCCTTACAAGCTCTACCTTCCGCTAAACACTTGACCATAATTCAGGCAAGTTCTTCATTACTGCATAAAACACATAAAAAACTGTCCTTCCTCCATTGTCCAATCATATGTCAATCATTTTCTCTGTAAGCCTCGCCAGAAGCACATTTAATATCCACATTTCTAGAAATATTCTGTTGTGGGTGCTATGTGGTAGTTACATAATCTGGTGCTATTAAGAATGAAGGGGTGGAGTTTAGCCTGTCAACCAGGTCATAGCTTGATGACCTCATTTGAAGGTGCTACAGAGATAAATTGCTCATTGGATGACAGACAGATCAACACTCTCTGTTTCATCTTCCTGCTGATGAGACACATGGTGCCATGATGATGGAGCCAGAGCCCTGGAGCTGGAGGAGCCGCGTGGAGACCCCTGTCAGCGCTGAGATGCTTCCACCGCCACTGGATCCACAAGACTTCCCACCCACTGGCCTGCCATCTTCCTGCATTCGGTGTCATTGCATGTGTTGCGGTGAGCCTGAGGAGGAATTTATAGACTGGTATCGGACATATGGGTTAATGTCGGACTTACAGATTTGATCTAGACTGGGCTGGGATGCTTTCTTAAGGTACAATTGCTCTTTTATATACAGCTCTTTCTCACACATGTGATGTCTCTCTGGATTTGTTTCTCTCGTCAACCCAGACGAACACACACTGTTTGTTGCTGAAGACAATAGCATTGTTCGCAAAGGCTCTGCTGAGCCCATATCAGAGTAGCTTGTTGACATCCGTAATTTTACCAACAATCTCTTCAAGGAGTCTAAGCTTTTACTACTGGGCAGCTTTTACTGTTTACTTGAAACTCAACTCCAAAACTGCTTCTGCATTTTAGGTATATGTTAGAGCAGCATCCCACTTGGTACCGAATTGTGCCTTCACCTACATTCTCTAGAGAAGCAAGACCAGTGAATCATATACAAAGTGGCTTCAAAGAGTTTATGGAAGAATTCCATGATCTTTTAACTTAGCACATACACATACATACATATATATGTGTGTCAATGTGCACATGTTATTCACACACATACATGTGTATCCTATATATACACACACATAAGATATAAATGTGGAGAGAAAGATTTATTTTAAAGAAGTGGGTCATGCAGACGTAGAAGCTGACAAATCCCAAATCCACGGGTCAGGTATCAGACTTGAGGGTTCTCCTGACTAACATTGCTACCGGAACTGATGATTTCAAGATCAGCAGATCAGATGGCAGGCTGCTGGCTCATGGGTTAGAGAGGGTGACAAATCCCAAAACTGGCAGGTGAGACAGCAGGTTTCTGGGTCACAGGCTGTGGGGCTGATGAAACTCAAGAACCAGAGGTCAGATAATGCACAACCAGATACAAGATTCAAGGAAAGTGTGTGAGATTTGTACACACACACACACACACACACACACACACACACACACACTAAATCACTGAAATTTCTACACAGTCAAAAATCTGAAAAGTGGCCCCAAAACACAAATTCCAGACTAACTGTGAAGAATGACACTGTCTTCCCAACACTGACAGATGTTCAAAGACAATAAAATGATGCTCTTCACCTGACAAAATTGTTACCCCCCATTTGGTATCAGCGGAATGTACTGGTGCTGTCGGTGCCACCGGGTCAGTTCTAATTCACAGCGACCCCAAGCGCAAGGAACAAAACACCACCTGGTCTCGCGCAAGCCTCATGACTGCTCTGATGACGAAGCCCACTGTTGGAGCACTTTGTCGAGCCATCTTGGGCAGGCTCTTCTTCTTTTTAGCTGCCCTCTGCTTTCCAAGCATGACGGCCTTCTCCGGGGTCTGGTCTTTCCTGACAACGGGTCTCAAGTATGTGAGATGAAATCTCACCATCTTTGCCTCTAAGGAGCTTTCTCGCTGCACGTCTTCCAAGACAAGTTTGCTTGTTCTTCTGGCATTTTCAATCTTCTTTGTTAGCACCATAGTCCAAATGCATCAATTCTTCGGTCTTCCCTTAGTCGATGCCCAAATTTTACATGCATAAATGGTAACAACGACATTCCAAGAATGAGAACAAAATAAATACAAATACTTTTCAAATAAACAAACAAATGGAGAAACTGTCACCAGTAGACCTCAACATAAAGGGAACAAGCAAACAAAAACTTTGACAACTGGACCAATAAACAACATCGTGGCAAACACAAAAATATTGACATTCTCACTAATTTGATTATATCTGTATCCATAAGCAATACTCACAAAAGCAGCAATCAAGAAATCAAAAGGCTATTGCACTGGGAAAATCTGCTATAAAAAGTCTCTGTTGGGGCTGAGCCCCGGCGGTGTAGTGGTTGAGTGCGGGACTGCAGCCCACTAGCTTGGTGGTTCAAACCCAGCAGCAGCTCTCCAGGAGCAAGGCTGGGCCTCCCACTCCCACCAGAGGGCAGTGATGCCTCCTGCCCTCCACCCCCAAAGTCTCTGTAAAGCTTTTCGAGCAAAAATGCTAACACTTTGAGGATTAAAATGCACTTGACCCGGGGGCTGAGCCCAGGTGACATAAGTGGTTGAGTGAGGAACTGCAGCCTGCGGGCTTGATGATTCAAATCCAGCGGCGGCTCTCAGGAGTGGCACTGGGTAGCGCCCACGACCACCAGAGGCTGTGATGCCCACAAAAAAAAAAAATGCACTTGACCCAAGCTATGGTATTTTTTTTCAAGCCATAGGAGTATCAATTACTTCATATGCGTGCAGAAGCTAGCCAATGACTGAGAAAGACAGAAGAAGAAGTGATGCATCTGAATTGTGGTACTGGCGAAGACTACTGAATACCCATTACACAGACTGCTAGAAGAAGGGACAAACACACCCAAGTAGATGCTCCTTAGAAACATTCTGATGGTGAGAAATCGTCTCGCCTGCCCGAGGCATGCTGTCAGGAGGATCCAGTCCCTGGAAAAGGTCACCCTGCTTGGTAAAGCAGAGGGGCAGTGTTAAAGTGCAGGCCCTGACGATTGTTGCAACAATGGGCATAGCAACAGGTGTGAGGAGGACACAAGACCGGGCAGTGCTTTGCTGTGCTGTACGTATGCTGTTCTCTATGAGCGGTAACTCATCCCAGGGTACCTTGCAATCACAACAAGAAAATGCCTGCGCTTACAGTCCCATGAGAGAGTAGGTTGTATTTTTTACCAAGGGATTAAGGCATCATGCATCTTGAATCGACCTCTTTTGATCTCTAAAAGAGATTCAACAAGAGAAAGGAGCAGGGATGGGAGGCGAGGTGGCCAGCACAAGGCAGGGGACTAGTTGATAGGGACCTTCCTGCTCCACCGTCTTTGTAAATGCCACCAAATGAGTGGGTGGGACTAGTCACATGAGGGTTGGAGAGCTTGCTAATAGGATTTAAAAAGATGCAGGGTGCGTGTATGGTGGTGGGACATGCAAATAAAGTGTAGCGATCCCCAGCAAGGGGATTAGTCAGGTTGGCCATCTCTATAAGCTTAAAAGGAGCCATCGCAGAGACAGAATGAGCTAGGGCTGCATGCAGGAGCGACATGCTGAGAACCTCCTAGAGCAAGAGAACTGGATGTGGCCGGAGACAGTGAGAAGCAGTGGGGGCAGCAGAGGCCATAAAACCAGAAGACCATACGGAGGCAGCAGGTTGGCTTCCTGGTCCGTGCAGCAAAATGGCAGATTGCTTTTGGCCTCAGAGAGGAGGCTTGTTGGTGAGGTGGGGTGCCTCCAGGTGCCTATTGGTACAGTTCAAGAGCTTTCTAATAGTCACCTGTGCAGGAAAGAGGCAGAAGGGTTGTGAGGCAGGGAGGGCACGGGACAAGGAGAAGTCAAGGGTCAAGGGCATGCTGAGAAAACATGCATATAGCTGAAAGGAAGCTGTCCTAACTGAAGAACTGTATTCTATGTAATTTCTTATCTTGAATTGTAAGCTTCCACTTCCCTAATTGACCCCATACTTAAAAGTTCTGTGGCCATTGGACGAAGGATGGCTGGTGTCAGAACTGGTAGAAAGGTTGGAGTGTGGTTGCTTGTTTGACCTTGTGGCAGTCATGTACTTGATGTCAACTTCATGACTGGGAGTTTAGGGGTGGCGTCTATCCTGTCAATCTGGAGATAGCCAATGAGTAGCCAATGAGGCCTTTGTGTGGGTATGACTTTCTCCTGAGAATTCTGGGAAATCTCATGGTATTTCCCAATTGAAGAGGAGAGACTGGACTGAGTCTCCAAGACAACAAACTAGTGATGAGATGACAGCATGCTGATCGATCCTGATTCCTGGAGAATGGAGGAGCCAGAGAAGAGGCCACATGGGCTTGCCCTGATGGAGCCAAATCTCTTGGGCCGGAGAAGTCATGTGGAGACACCTGCCAATGCTGAGATGTTTCTACTGCCACCAGACACACAAGACTCTGCACCCACTCACCTGTGATTGTCCTGGTGTCATCACATGTGTTTTGTAAGTTGGAAGGAGATTTTATAGATGGATACATATGGATGGTCTAATATCGGACTTGTGACTTTGGACTGGACTGAGCTGGGATGCTTTCTAAATGTTCCATACCTTTTGTATAAAAGCCTTTCCTTTACATCCATATGCATGCCTATGAATCTGTTTCTCTAGTCTACCCAGACTAACACAGACCTCTACTGCAAAGGAGTCAACCTTGGGCTATTGATGCTGATAACGGTTCTCCCTTCTGGTGAAGTTAGGTCTGATGCTGCGGTCATCCCATTTTTCACAGTTGGCATTTTAAAAATGATTTTTTTCACATATTCTTAAAAGTATAATCATTTATAATTAAGAGGTCACGAGGGTGGGTGAGGGAGGGGAAAAAAGAAGAGCTGATATCAAGGGCTCAAGTAGAAAGAAAATGTTTTGAAAATGATGACAACATATGTACAAATGTGCTTGATACAACTGATGTATGAATTGTTATAAGAGCCCCCAATAAAATGATATAATGTGCATATATGTAAATAAAGCATTTCTGTCTTTGAGAGTTGCTTAAAATTTGAGCAACAAATTAGAACAAATTAGAAATTTGTAGTGTAAAGGTCTTACATCTGAACTCTTTTATATATGACTTTCCTAAAAGGAAGCAATCCAATAGAAAAACAAAAATACCCATAGATTTAAACTGATATCTCGAGGGGAATACCTTCACATAGCCAACAAGCACATGTAAAGTTGTTCAATTTAATTTACTACCAATTAAGTAGAGAGTAAAATCAGAATGATAATCTATTACATACTCACCAGAATGGCTTAAATGAAAATGAAGAACGATTGGAAAGGGGATTTGAACACACATATAAGGGGTTTCAGAAGGTTCACTGACCACCTAATCCATTAGAAAAAGGTTCCTGGAAAATTTGAACGGCAAGATCATGGGACTTTTCCATGAACTGTTTGAAGTCTCCTCTTATCAACACCAAAGAGTTCACCTCAAGGATGACTTAAGAACAATGTCAAGGTATTGAGAACGGCCAGATGGTCCAAAGAGAAATTGCCAGCAGAGGTCTGATCTGAAAAGATGACTGATCTTGTCGTCATAGAAATGCAAGTTAGTGCAGCACCATAAGGAGAGTGTGTGGTGCTGGCTGAAGGCAGGCATGACTGAGCAGTGGGAGAGCGGTCAGTTTGAGACCACCGGCTGCTCACAGGGAGAAAGTGGGGAGGGACATCTGTAAAGAGAGACATCTCGGAAATGCGCAGGGTCTGTCTACCCTGTCCTGTGTCAGAATTCACTCGGTGCCACTGAGTTTGGTGGTTTGGGGTTTGGATGTCCAATTGGTTCCGACGCACGGCCATCCATGTGTCACTGTGTCACACATGGACCTGCTGTTCCACACGCTTTCTGGGCTGTCATCTTACAGAAGCAGCTCACCAAGCAGGTCTTCCGCAGAATTACTGGGGGGCTTGAACTGCCAACCCTTGAGCTAGAAGCCATTCTCAAGCCATTTTGCCATCCAGACTTCTTTAGAAGAGAATAGGGAGACCATTAAAAAAATTGAAACTTTTTAGAGTGTGGCGTCATAAACCAGAACAGTGGTGGAGACAAATCATATTCCTGGATGGGAAAGGATATCTTCGAAGTGCCTATCTTTCCCAGATGGATACGTAAGTTTAGTGTGCTTCTGTTGGGGTAAGGGGCTACTCAGCTGGTGCCAATTCACAATGCCAATTCACAATTTCAAACAAATTGCAGTGCTGCCTGGTCCCGTTCCCACCTCACTGTCGCTGGTTTGCGCCGCTGTCTCAGCCACTGTGACAGACCACCTCCTGGGGGTCTCCCTTGTTTCCACAGACCTGCTACTGTATCAAGCATGATGCCCTTTCCTAGTGATATCTCCCCTGATGACTTATCCGAAGGCATCCTCACTTTAAGGAGTATTCTGGTGGTACTTCCTCCATGATAGATTTGCTTGTCCTTGGACAGCTCTGTGATATATGCAATACTCTGCTAATACCACAAGTTAGATGTATTGGTCTTCAGTCTTCCCTTCTTTCCAGCCAACTTTTCATGTATCTAAGCAGATAGAAAATGCCACGGCCTGCTTCAGGCACACGTTAGCCCTCAACGTGACATGTTTATTTGCTTTTGAGCCCTTTAGATGTCTGTCTGAGTCGATTTGCTGAATGTAAGATGCAGCTTGATTTCCTGACGTCTGCTTCCGGGGGCCAATGTTGGTTGTTGATCCAAGAAGAATAAAGTCTTTGACAACTTCAATTTCTTTGCCATGTATCACGATAAACTTCTAATCTAGCCAACTCTTACTCTTCCTGAACTGGACACAATAGTTTTCACACATACATAGACGTGCTCAACCTCTGGAAGAGGTACGACACTAGTATCCAACAAGATCAGTGGGCAACTGTGGGAGGAGTCAGCTGACGGTGGTTTCTGGCCGCTGCCCAACACAATACTACACCCAACTTTTCTGGCTGGGTGCAATTCATCTTTTGGGGGAAAAGCAGAAACTTAAGTGCTGATATAAGGCAACTGCATGTCCTTCTAATGGAATGCCATGAGGAAGACAGAGGCATGGACGTCAAGCACAGTGACCAGGTGTAGAAACATTAGCCTGGAGGAAGTGGCACAAGCAGTGACCCCTTGGTAGCAGCACAGGACGATGGGGAAGTGTGTGGGCCTGGATGCACAGAGCAGCGAGGTCGACCCCTTCTGCAGTCGTCAGGTGCTGCAACTGGGCACTCGGGCAGGGTTTAGAGAGCAAAGACCCAGTACCCATCAAAGGCAAGCCTTTGTCCCAGACACCCGGGACTCTGGGGCTCCTGGGGGGCACTAGAAGGGAAAGTCATGTGTATGTGTTCAATGACGCCTTTACTGGCTGCCTTGCACCGCCAGGACAGGTTTGCTCCATGGGGACAGGGGTCTAGTTTTGCTGAATGCTGTGTCCCGGGACCGTTGTGCTCATCCGTGTTTGTTGAATGAAGGCACAGCACCAGAAAAACATGACCCATGAGAAACTGGCTTAGCATGCCTATTATCTACCACAAAGCTACGCCAAGAGACGCCAAGCACATGCACTGTAAAATGGTGAGAAAGGGAGCTTGGACTGTTAGCAAGTGAAGGGCAAGATTTCCACCCACCATCCATCATCCATCCATCCACCTGCCCTCTGTCACTCCCTCCTGCACATCTGTATAGCATTTCTGCTATAGGCCCACCCAAGAGGAAGATGCTGGGAACACAGCTACAAGGAAGACCAAGGTCCTGCTCACATGGGGCCATGCTCAATGAAGACGAAATGTCAAAGACCCACTGCTGTGCATTTAGGGGGGCAAAATGTCTGGGATTTCTTTACTGTGGGAACCAGTCTTGTATTTTGGTAGGTAGAAAGGTTTTTGGAGGTTTGCACTTCTTTAGGGTCCTGTCCCTCTTTTCCGATACGGCGTTCAGTGTCAGCGCCCCCGGGGGGTATCTCAGGTTCAGCCCACAGCAATAAAGTAAATGCCGCAATAAGGCCGGTCACTCTGTGTTTTGGCTTGGTTGTCCCCCAGCGCAAATAATAGGCCCGGCCACGCTATATCGTATACAGTAAGGGCACAACTGCATGATGAAAAAGCCTGAAGTACAGTGGGAATCACCAGCGTGACAGAGGCAGGAAGATGGTGCCAATATACTTGCAATTGTGCAGGGGCACCATGAGTCTTCAATTTGTTAAAAACAGACAACCCCAAAGCACTGTCTCTGTGAAGCTTCGAAAAGTGAAGTGCATTAAGAGGAGGTCTGGCCACATCTCCACATCAAAGTCTCCCAGAGGAGGCCTGGGGTCCACCCAGCGTCCTCTGGGAAGGGGTGCCTGTGCCCCAGCCAAGGGCAGAGTGTGTGTCCTGATGGATCTCAGAGATGGCATGGGCTAGAGGCCACCCCCGGGGACTGCCCAGAGAAAGTCCCAAAGGTGCCACAGACCCAAACCCAACTCACTGCTGTAGAGTTGAGGGCCTTAAATGTGTATGACTCAGGATGACTCCTGTGGGCTTCTGAGACTGTAACTCTTTATGGGAGTAGCAAGCCCAGTCTTTCTCCTGAGGAGCTGCGGGTGGCTTTGAACTGCCGACCATGGGGATCTCAGCCCAATGTGTAACCCTGACACCAGCCCTTATTTCTCCGACAGCAGGAAAAGGGACCATTTCCACTGTGTATTTTACTCAATGATTCTCTGTCCAAACAACTTCCTGAGTCGTAAGAGGTATAAGAGGACACAGGGACAAGAATTATTACCATGTCTCAATTGACTAGCTTTAAATTAATATGAGCTGGTTGAAAGGCTTTCCTGTGTGTGCGTGCGTGTGTGTGTTATTACTGTATTGTATTTAAAAGTGTTTAGTGGGCGAGGTATTCATCTTCGATAGCTCTGGAATTGAAATAGCTGCTAAGCAACTGAAGAGCTCAAATAAGCACAAATGGAGAAGGAAAGATTCAACATGGACAGGAAACCACCAGAACATGACTCCCCACGCCCCCAAAAGTCAACGTCTGAAAGAAGCATCGTGAGAGTTACCTTTTAAAGACGGTAGTTTCTGCAGTTCTCTATTATTGCTGGCGCTAAACCGTGTGGAATTCGGCCGCTTCTCTTTCTTCACTATCGGCTGAGGGGTTGGTACTTTTATTTTATTACTTGTTGAAGACGGAGCAGCAACAAGGCTGTTTTTCCTGCTGGCAATCTGTTTCCAAAATAAAATAATAATAATAAAAAAAACCTATTACGATGCAGGAAAAGAAAACAGAAAGAGCAAACCACATCCAAGTCCTACTCAGGTGGGGTCAGGCCTGGCCTGGGTTGTGGGGGAAAGATATGATTTCTCATCTGGCTGGAGTTTGAGCCCATTCCCCCCCCCCCCTCAAATCCACACACATACATCTCTAGAAACACTAGACTTTGAGAGATCCATTGATCACCAATTGTGAATAGCGGCCTTCAGACTTCTGATGGTAGCCCAGAAAACTCCGTCAGGACCAGTTTTGCTGTGTGACACAGGGGGCGGGCGGCAAGAGTCCAACTGGCTCGATGGTGACTATCAACAGGCTGATGTGACGAGCTCCAGGAAGACCCCCAAAGACACCCTCCGAGTCCTTGGGGACGGTGAGTGTGTCACCTGCGGGGCCAAGGGGACTGTGCAGACGTGACTAGCTGAAGGGAACGGAGATGGGGAGATGACCGTCATTTTCATAGGGGTCCTTACAAGAGGGGGGCAGCGAGCTCTGACTCGAGAGGACAAGGAGATGATGGAAGCATAGCGAGATTGAGAGGCTACTCTGTGGGCTTTGAGACGGGAGATGGCCGGCCCAGGAAGGCAGGTGATCTCTAGAAGTCTGAAAGGGAAAGGAGAAGAGTTCTCCTAGAATCTCCGGCGGGAGTATGGCCTCGAGGACACGGGCCTGTCACCCCAGCAAGCTCCTTTTAGACTGCCGATCCCTAGAATGCAAAGACTCATGCTTGTGTTGTTTTGAGCCACCAGGCCTGTGGTTCTTTGTATGGCAGCCACAGAAAAGTCAACACCACTCACAACTCAAAAATGACATGTTTTCCCTGTGAGCTACCTATGTATCGCGCCCTCCGAGACCAGTCGACATTGCATGACAGCCCCTTCTCCTCAATAAGTGGTACCGACATCGCTGCGTCACCCCTGTGAAAGAACGAAGCTGAATCCTTACCTCACGCCGTACACCAAATGAACAAGGACTCAGGCGGGAAAGCGATAAAACCATGAAACTCCCAGGACAAGACACAGATCGGGTAATGCTCAAGGCCTACCTTTTGAAGGCGAAGCCTTGGCTCAGGCGCCAAAGCACGAGTAGTAAGAGATGCAGTGGACAAACTGAAGGTGGCTGACGAGGTAAAGGGGCAACCTACAGACTAGAAGAAGTTTCTGGGAACCAGAGGGGGGTTGAGGAGTGGGTCGCTAAGGGCAGGGTTGGTGAGTCAAACCCACCAGCTGCTCCTTGGGAGGAAGACGAGGCAGCCTCCTCCCGGCACGACGGGCAATGAGGAGCGGTACTACTGTGTCCTCCTCCGGGGTCGCCGGGCATGCGAGCCAGCCAGGGTGATTGGTTATACAGAGAACTAAGGTCCTGATACAAGGAAAACCTTGAAAACATGCAGAGGACCATAAAATCATATATGAAAGAGCAAACACTGTCTGCCCCAACTGCCATGGAATATCTAGGACAGGCAAGTGTCGAGAGAACAAAGCTTACTGGTAGGTGTTGGGAGGAGAGGAGGCAAAAGGGCGAGTTATGAAGGGTAACTGAGCTTCTGCTCCTGGGAGCAGCAGTCAAAAGGTCAAAGGACACCTCGCATTGGGGCAATCTGCTGCACAAGACCTCTTAGAGTGCTGAAAGGCAGGGAGGTTACTTGGAGGACTGCCGTGGGCCTGACTCAAGCCCTGGCATTTTCTCTTGATTGCCTCCTATGCATGTGAGAGTTGGATGCTGAATAAGAGAGACCAGAGAAGAATTGATATGTTTGAATAACGGGGCTGGCCAAGAATATCGAAAATATACTGCACTGCCAAAAGAGCAAACAAACCAATCTGTCTTGGAAGCGGTGCAGCCAGAGTGTCCCTTAGAAGCAAGGATGGGAGACTTAGTCTCGTGCCCTTTGAACGTGTGGTCAGGAGCGGTCAGTCCTGGGAGGAGGACATCAAGAGTAGGAAATCAAGTGGAGGGGCAGCAAAGAGAGAGAGAGAGGGAAAAAAGGAAGCCCCCCAAGAAGGTGGACAGACACGGTGCTACAACAACGGGCTCAAGCACAGGGACAGGGGAGGCCGGCGCAGGACCCGAAAGGGCTGTGTCTGCAGTGCACAGGGTCCTGAGGAGTCAGAACTGACTTGTTGGTGCCTAACCACAATGACGACCACGGAGCTTCTGTGAAGGGGGACAAAAACAGACACCAGCTGTGCTGGTCCGGGTAGACTAGAGAAACAAATCCATCGAAACTCATCTATGTGTGTGTAAGAGTTTTACATAAAGGGTAAATGTACATTAAGAAAGCGCCTCAAATCAGGTGTCGGGCATCAAAGAACTAAAAATTACATCATTATGAATGAGGACGAGTACAGATTGGGGACCCAAAGCCCATCAGTAGATGAAGCAACATCCCCTTACACAGGGGTTGCAGGAAGACGACGAACCAGTCAAGGTACAGTGTAGCAACAATGAGATACGCAACTTTCTTCCAGTTCTTAAATGTTTCCTCCCACTA
This sequence comes from Nesogale talazaci, assembly GCA_004026705.1. Classification (NCBI taxonomy): domain Eukaryota; kingdom Metazoa; phylum Chordata; class Mammalia; order Afrosoricida; family Tenrecidae; genus Nesogale; species Nesogale talazaci. The sequence goes on along the minus strand of PVJH01020316.1, from coordinate 368 downwards.
ACGATCATGATCTCAGGTCTACCTGACAAATCCAGCTATACCAGGGGATGTACATTAGAGCCATAAAAACGGGGAATTCAGGACAGATGATCCTTTCAGGAACAGTGGTGAGAATGGTGAAACCAGGAGGGTGGAGGGAAGGTGGAGTAGAAAGGGGGAACTGATTATAAGGATCTACATATAACCTCCTCCCTGGGGTATGGACAACAGGGAAGTGAGTGAAGGGAGACATCAGACAGTGGATGATATGACAAAATAATGGTAATTTATAAATTACTAAGGGTTCATGGGGAAGGAGAGTCACGAGGCGGGGGAAGTATGGGGAGCTGATACTGGGAGACTAAGTAGGAGGAAGATGTTTTGAGAAT
>PVJH01020315.1:0-40868 GCA_004026705.1 Nesogale talazaci | reverse complement strand
ATGGGATCATATAAAATGTGTTTAAAATATGTGGAGCAATGGAATTAAGACTTAATGGAATTTTTCCACTTTTTGAATCCTCCTTGTACCTTATAAATATAGCACAGAGAAATCAAGTACCCATTACATTTGTTCACTTTAAATTTTGTCATGCTAAGGATTCTTCTAGCAAATTTATAAATATGGTTATCCAAATCTTCGATATTAAGGCCAAGACCTGGAGAGAACACATAAGAAGCCCATTTGTAAGTGAGCATTAACTTCTTAAGAAAAACTTTCTGGGCTGTGTTAAGTTTTTACATGTGGCACGAGATGCCTCGTTCACTACTGTGGTGCTTAGGAAACATTTGCACTTTACCAGAAAGGTCAGTTTATGTTCGGCTAGAGGCACAAAACATAGATGCTGATAGAATATGAGAAAAGTCTGAAGAACTGAACCCCCAATTCTTAAAAAGCGAAACAAAGCACAACAAAGCGCCCACTCATGGGGCTCGATGAGAGTCTTCAAATCTTGAACCCAAGCGAACACCCGGAGGTCACCTTGTAGTCAAATAACAAATTGGCTAAGAGTCACAAGGAACCACCATCAGGAGCATCCCGGCGGCATTGTGGCTGCACGTCTTCAGGCTGCTCACTGCAAGGTGAGCAGTTTGAGGGCAGCAGCTGCTTCTCAGGAGAAAGGCAGGGATTTCTACTCCCACAAAGAGCGACAGTCTCAGAAGCACAGGGGTTGGTTCTACCTTGTCCTAAAGGGTCTCTACGAGTCTGTGAGTACTCGATGACGTGCGTGTGTGCGTGTTGGGGACCACCCCTGAGCACTCTCATGGTCAACGGTGACCTAAAATGAAAGATGCAAGAGTAAGAGGGCAGGGAAACTAGAGTGATAGAAAGGGAACGGCGGCGATGGACGTGGTGAGACTTCTTCATACACCGTGAAGACTGCAACCCACATGCCTTCTTAACTTTCACAAAAACTGTTGAATGTGAGGTTAAACTTTTGGGCACACCTTCACTGAAAGCAAGATAAAATATTAAAGGAAAAACAACAAGAACAACACATACACAATCACCCAAATAAACAAGTGGTTCTTAAAGTGGGCACGCATTGGGAAGTTCTAGGAATTTGTTCAGCCTTCAGTCCAGACTTAATGAATTAAGAGTATCTGGTGGTGGGGTTCCGTCTGTGTTTCCATAAATTCAGCAGGTGAGTCTACTGAGAGCTAGTCTTTGAGAAGCACTGCTGTACAGTGTAATATAATGTCACCCTAGTATACATGCCATCATCGCTTGAAGGAATACTTCCTATGCAGGAGCAGAAGAGAAACAACGCTTACAAGGTGAAAGAAAATCGCCTTTAGGGTACAGTGGATTATCGTGTGCTTCCTGCCACAAGCACTCCAAGTGATATCGAGATTTTATATCTCTGATATCTGTGAAAGATGGCACGGTGGTTACGGACTTGCCTGAGAAGCCAGAGGTCAGCGGTTCAAACACACCTGCTGCTCTGTGGGGAAAGAGAGGTGACAGGCTGACTCTGGTCAAGGTTCACAGCATTGGAAGTCCTGCGGAGGCAGTTGTACCCTCTCCTACAGGGCTGCCGTGAGTCAGAATTGACTCGAGCAATGGGTTTGGGATCAAAAAGTATACTCATTTGTTCAGTCCTTCAACAAAATCCCCAACCACACCCATTCCAAAACCTCTAGCAATAACCATTTCTAGGAAAGGTGGAGACGGAGGATTCAGATAAGCTCCTGCGGTTATAAAGCAAGGGCAAAAAGTAGATATCTGCTTTTTTTTTATTTTTTTGCATTTCCTTTCTGTGGTGCGTGTTATAGATGTCAAAGCGGAGCTTTTAAGTCAACGAGGGTTCTGCAGCTTACATTCTAATTCTGTGCTTCTGTGCTTAGTTGAAGAAGACGAGTGGAGAACGTCTCACTTCCGCCTGGTAAGGGATTGGTCCTGCTCTGTATATGTGAACCATGCCATTGGGAAGAGCATTTGACCATTTCCCGACCCAGAAGCCAATTCACCTTCTCAAAAATGAAGTGACAGCATGTCACAGGAACAATATGAAATTATTGGGGACTGATAAAAACATACCTTGTTTTTCATCTCTTTCCCAGAAATGACTGAGACAGCTGGAGGACAGCAACTACATGGTGGATTGCTTCAGAAAAGGCACATTTTTGGACATGGACAGCCATTTAAGTATGTCATAAAATTTGATCAAGATGAGAATTCACTGGAAAATCTCTCTCTTGTTGTCTGTGAATGTAGTAACAGGAATCTTTTGCAAATTCAGATTGTAAGCATTTCCTATGAAAATGAAGCATCATTTCGGATTATAATAAGCCCAATATCAACAAACTTAATTATAGTATTCAGCGACTAGTGAAATAGTAAGGACTTACTCTGATGGGCCAAAGAAAGTGTTGGGGGTGGGGAGGTGTTGGGGTGTTGAGTAGTTAGTTGGGTAACAGGGAATGTTTCAGGAGACAAGAGAGCCCACCAAAAAAGAAACCATCCATTTACTCATTTCTTTGTGAAATTAATACACAATAATATTATTATTATTACATTCACTGTATTGGCAGGTGCATTGGGCCTAGATAAAAAAGAACGGTGAATAAAATGCCTCGCATGTACAGTGTTCCACCTTGTTTTACAGACTGGAAAACACACACACACAGAACCATTTCTGAAGGTCATCCTTTTCCCTCTCAGTCTGATTGTTTTTCATTTGACAAAAATCAGCTAATTTGGAGGCGAGTGAGGCTGGATGGGAACGGGTTGAGTGCAGCCTCATTCTGCAATCAGCCACGAGGCCAACACAGCTGCAGGCAGAGTCTCACTGGGAGGAGGGAGGGGGAAGAAGAGGAAGATGCGGAGCAGTCCTCTCACGGGGCGAAGTCAACAAAGGCTTCATTCACTCCTCCAGATGGGATGGACAACCCATGCCATTCTCTCAAGGATTATGACACAGTTCTCCCATACACATATGGGTAGGAAATTGGTCGTGCTGAGATGTCTTTCTTCATAAACAACTGTGATTTATTTCCCCCTCAACCAGGCACACACAATCTATGCTTCTTTTCCAAGCTACCCTGGTGATGCAGTGAGTTAGCTCTTAGCCAGGAAGCCAAGAGTCTAGGGTTCAACCCCACCAGCTAGCTGTTTCTTGGGAGAAAGAAGTAGCTCTCTGCTTCCTTTTAGAATGACAGCCTCGGAACCCCTGGGCACTCCTACCTGACGCTGTGGGCTCACTGGGCCATGATGGAATTGAAGGCCATGGGTTGAGTCCTAACACTCTAAAGCAACATATGATACACACGACACATGAAGGCGTTTGTGTATAATATATTTATTTGCATACAGAAATATGTATTTCTATTGTACATAATACCTTTATTTATAGGTTATGTATAGTAAGCATACAGCATATTCCAGGAAGAGACATTAGATATACACACAGGACATGCTGCGGCGTGCACCCCCATAAGAGAAGCATGTTTCAGAGGCATGGTACTGTATATACATGCTGAAAATACACTTTGCACGAAGTCATCCAGCTTTGGGTGAAGGGTTCCTAAATCTATTGGCAAAGCCAGTGCTGTGGTTGCTGAAAGGAATATCATTAAACTCTTGGAGAGGGCGGGGAGGCAACTAGCGATGAACTAGGCAGGAGAAAATAAATGGAGATGTTTTTAAGTCCACGTTGCTATCATGTTGAGCTCTCCATTTCTCCTGATGTCAGCTCTTCAGGATCAGAGCTTCTGTGAATGAACAAAGAGCAGGAGACTGTGGGAAAACTTAGCCCATGTGACTCAGTATGTTGCTGACGTTGTCCTGATATGGAGGAGGTGGCATGTGTTTAATGATGATGAAGGGATCAAAGGAAGGGCCCTTCTTTCTTTTCCCACAATCCTAATCTCCTGCTCTTGTGACACCATTCTGGAATATTTACATTATTGCTATGAGAGAGAAGAACTACAAAATTCACCTTTACAGTGAACACAAAGGGAAGAAATCGTGTTATTCCTTGCTTTGAGTGAAGGGACTCTACATGTTTTTGAAGGGAAATATCATATTGTAGCTCCCCCATGGTCAACCACTGTAATGTTGATTGCATGGATTCTGTGACTATTATAATGAATCATCAGGATGTTGGAAGTAATGTGCCGATGGTCTCGACAGTTTGGACACACAGATATGAATGGACTGTGTTCCTAATCTATGAGCAAGAAATCCACCAGACTCAATGGATTATAGTGTTTCTGATACACAATTGATGAGCAGTCCCTTTCAAATGATTGCACTATTTGAATTGGTATTCTTGTATTGATGGAGGATTATGTCCCCATGTAGGGGAGGCAAGCTCTAGAAAACCTTTTAAACAGACCAAGGTTTCTGAACCTCAGTGATTTTGACAGTGAGCCTGATAAGTGATAGTGGGGGTCGGGTGGAGGTACAGACTTGATATTTAGGATATTGTAGGATATTTAGCAGCATCCTTTGCATTTACTCAATGTTGTCCCTGTTTCCCAGTTGTGAAAATCAAAATGTCCCCACATATTTCAAAATGCCCCCCACCCCAGGGCATGGGGGACAAAGAGTATCTGGCTCAGAACCATTGGCAAAGCTGGCTCCTGCAACCATTTATGTAAAGTCTTTTTGTACAGCACCCACTCCTTTCCAAACATCTACTACTTCACAGTTCTTTCTGGCTTTCTGATAATAGTTGAGATGATTCCCATGGTGTGTCCGTCTCTCTTTAGTTTCTCTCTTGAATGCCAGTGGTTTTCCTTGCTGGTGGTGGCTGTGGTGAAGATCAAGAACAGACAGGACAGAAAAGGTGCAATGGCAATGACAAACAAAAGGGCATTTGCTCTATGGTGGAGTCAGTGGGGTTATTAGAGAAAACACAAGAAAAGCCCAACCCCAGATTATCTACATCAAAAGGATTTGTCCAAACCGAGGCTGAATCGATATCAATCTAGGACAGGAAATGAACACAGTAAAACAGGTCACCCGATCATTTTGATTACAGAAACCAAACCACCCAACAGGACTCTCGACATTCAATCAATGAGTTGATTTACAGACAACAGACAAAATGAAACGCAGATTGAAGATATAGAAAAGGGACACAGTCATTGTATAAAATATACAATTGTACAATTATACATTGCATAAAATAATCTACCTGAACCAATTCTGTAGGAGTTGGGGAAAATGGCTAAAGTGATTTAAGCAAAGGATTTCTACAAAGAGTGAGTTGAAGACAGATCATGTTGGCAATATGTTGTTTCCATTATGACTTAAAAATAGCAGCATGCTAATATATTGAGATGTCACCAATGAGTCAAATCATTCAAAATAATTGTATCAAGAATGAAGGGCTAGAGGTGTAGACAACAGGGAAGTAAGTGAATGGAGAATTGGACAGTGTGTGATATGACAAAATAATAGTAATTTATAAATTATCACGGGTTCCAGAAGGAGAGGGGATCAAGGAGGGAGGGAAAATATGAGGAACTAATACCAAGGGCTTAAGTAAAAAGAAAATGTTTTGAGAATGGTGATGGCAAAAAATGTGCAAATGTGCTTTGCACACAATAGATGCATGCATTGATTGTGATAAGGGTTGTATGAGCTTCCAATAAAATGATTTTTAAAAAATTAAAAAAAAATTGAAGGACTAATGGTACCAACTCCTAATGCAACTCACGTCGGTGTAACTGAAAATGATAGCGTGAGTCCATTAATCTAAAGTACAAAAGTATACAGTATTAAAAAAAGACATTTATAAATCTGTTGTTGATGGACTGGGCTATTGAATCAGAACATTTGGTTGGGATAATATAAATATATAATAAGAGATAAGGTAGAAAGAGGGCTGGACAGGATTGGTGTGAGTCAACATAATCCTCTACTCATTTGGACTGCCATTGCAAAGTCTTTACATTGCCAAGATTGTCTCTAAAGCCAACATTGAGGAAATAATTTTGGGGAGACCTTGTTTGACAGCCTGAGGGGATGGTGAGGAATGGTATAGATACAGCCACCTACTTTATTTGTTTAGATTCGGCTGAGCTCCCTTGGCCTCTCTTGTTACCCTCTATAAGATTTGTCTCCCAGATCTGACGAAAATTCTATTGATAGGAGAATTTTGAAGCTAAATAACATTAAGGAGAATTGACAATTTAAGGAATATAGAACACATGGTTTCAGTCGCTGTCTTAAAATTAGTCTTAAATCCACCCCCTTGACTGAGTTCTAGGGTGAAATTTGACAACCTCATTTGACTGAGTAAATTACATGGCATTCTTTGAGAGGCAATGACAAAATGGTCTTCTCTTCTTGGGATAGACCTGGAAGTCATCAGAACCACTTGGGTTTGCTAATCCGGTTTGAGAGTCCCAGTGAATAATGCCACATCCTCTTTGTGCTGTCGAAGGCCAGGAGTTCATGTTTTATAAGTTACTCTTTCATGGGAGGGTCATGAAGCTGCAGGTCAAAACAGAATGCCCTCCTGATCCTAAATTTCCTTGTCTCAAGATTCATCTGGTCTTTGTAGATTTTCTCCAACTAGATTAACCATGGTTGAATTAGAGAAATCTTCTATTTTACAAATGGCTTTGGTTTCTGAAGCATCTTGGTGGTTTAGGTGGACTAGGCTGTGAAAATGAAAGGTTAGTTTAGGAGAAAAATAGATTGATGAGACTATTGTACATACAGATTCAAAAGTGAGCTAAATCCTTATTGACTTTTGTATTCTGAAGGACGCAGACACCACAGTGGCAGGTGTGACACACCTATCTTCATGTCCATGCTGGGCTGGATTCAGCTACAGTCCCACAGGATGTTTACATGTATGATGTAGAACAAAGACTTATACAAAATAACATTAATAGGGAATGATGCTATGATCTCATGTTTGTTGGTTTCTTTTTAAAGTGAGAAAAGGTAAAGGCTTTTTAGAAAAGGGCATTTATTCTATTGTAATCCTCTGAATAAGACTGACAATGGTCATGTAGAAATAACCTCTGGAGGCCATGAGGGCAGAGTTTTTCTTTTTCTTAGTCACCTACCCATTCTCTAGTCCCTATCTCTTTAGGGTTTAAGTCTCCAGGGTAGCTTGTCATGGTGGTTTTTCATTCTCGGGTGGACACAAGGAAGCACAACAAATTAGAAATGGGCAACAAAAGAAAACAAAACAAAATGCTTTTCCTCTGGGCAGAGATAGATAACGTTGTAGATCCACAAGTCCTTCTTCAAGAGAGCATGAGAAAGCACAGATTGTCCCTTAAATCTACAACTGCAAAGTGCCTCTTCCCTTCTCTCATTGCTTCTACAATGACAAGGTTCACAGGGTGCAGATGTTTCCAACTAGAGCGGAGGTGTGATACAGGTTCATTGTTGGGCTCCTTCATGGCTCATTCCTTCATAACACTGCAGTGCAACGGCTAAAATGCTTCACCTTTTTGGAGCTGTCTCCCTTTCCTTCTTTGAAAGCTCCCATTGGCTACCTCCCTTCTATTCAAAAGGGTTTACCTGGTGGCACCTATGTTCTTATAATGACACATGAGAAGGTGTTTAAAGGTCTTCTTGAAGGTGGCGTTACAAAGAGCATAGCAGGCAGGGTTGATGGTGCTGTTGATGTAACAGAGCCAGTAGCCAATTGTCCATACCGTGTTGGGGATGCAGGGTGCACAGAAGGTGTTGATGAGCACCATGACATTGTATGGGGCCCAGGTGATGATGAAAGCCAACAGAATGGCCAAGATGGTCCTGGTCACTTTCTTTTCCCGAGAAGGAGGAGGCTTCTTTTTGGCAGGCTGCTTGGTCATCTTCACAATCTTGCGTGCTACAATGTTCTGCTTTTCATCCCCATTCTGACCTGTGGAGCCAACTAGCTCCACGTTGGCAGGAGTGGTGGTACAGGCACCACTTTTGGGGGTTTTGGTGCCACTTTTGATGCACGCTTGCTTAGAGTTCTCATCTCTGGAGTAGCCCACTGAGGTGGAGATCGTGTTTTCGTCCTGGGTGATGTCATCCTCCCTCATGTTTGAGGCGACAGCACTGACAGAGGTGGAGTCGTTGGAACTCTCCTTTTCCTCCCCCTGGACACAGTTCTCAGTCACAGCCTCACGAGAAGGTTTTCCGTTCTGGATTTTGCTATGCTCCAGGCCATCGCCACTCTTGGGCATGTTGTTGTTGTTTGGCTTCACGATTCTCCCTTGCACCAGGCTGGGAGAAACCGGATCTTGGTTGGCCACAGGCTCTTTTTTGTCCTTCTTAATCCTGCTCTTGCTGGCTCGGGAAATGTGCCAGTACAGCACAGTCATGATGATCACGGGCAGGTAGAAGGCGGCGATGGCCGTGCCAAAGGTGACGGCAGCATTGGAAAAAAACTGGATGTAGCACTCGCCGTCCTTCACAGTTCTCACCCCGACGATGAACTGCCAGAAGAGAATGGCCGGGGCCCACAGGATGAAGGAGAGGACCCAGGCCGCCGCAATCATCATCCCTGCCATTTTCGTGGTCCGCTTGACGGGGTAGGTCAGAGGCTTGGTGACGCAGAAGTACCTGTCGAAACTGATGATGAGCAGGTTCATAACGGAGGCATTGCTGACCACATAGTCCAGTGCTAGCCAGAGGTCGCAGACCACAGGCCCTAAAGGCCAGTAGCCAATGACAGTGTACAGGGTGTACAAGTTCATGGAGAAGACGCCTATAATGAGGTCAGCACAGGCCAAGCTGAACAAGAAGTAGTTGTTGACGGTCTGCAGGTGGCGGTTGACTTTAATGGAGACCATGACCAGGATGTTCCCAATGATGGTCACCAAGCTGAGGGATCCAGCGACAAGGACAATAAAGACCACTTCAAAGGTCTTATAAGGGCTGGTCAGAGCCAGTCCACTGCTAGAGGAGTTTGTTGAGTTATTCATTTTGACTTTTCCGATCACCAGTCAAGGAGCCAAGTAAGCATTTAAACCTGCAGGGAAATAGAATAAAATTAACATGGAGGATATAAACATCACTATAAAATGCATCAGCTGTCCTAATACTTAGCCCGTAAGTATATACTCATTAATCTATTTCCCCATCATCATGGACATGCCTGTATTTAGACCTCTATAAATGTCTTTGCCCCCAGTTCTTTCCTCTATTTCCTTTTACGTTCCTCTTGTCCTAGTATCATGTTCAGCCTTTCTCCCTTCTCCCCATCTCCCATGCCCCCCCCCACCCCCGAACCATCAGTCTCATCATTTTTGCCTCCAGACTGTTCATTGGACCTCCATTCAAGTACTTCCTCAGTACAGGAATATCTTGTTCTTTTAAATTGGCATTCCATTGATGCTTACTTTCCTGACATGATCACTGAAGACAAATGTGAACATAAGCAAATGTGGTGAAGAAAGTTGATGATGCCCTGCTATCAAAAGATATAGTGTCTGGAATCTTAAAAACTTTAAAGTAAACAAGTGGCCATCTAGCTCAGAAGCAACAAAGCCCACATGGAAGAAACACACCAGCTTGTGTGACCAAGAGGTATGGAAGGGATACCTTATCTGGCATCAAAGAACTAAAAATTACATCATTATAAATGAAGGGGAGTACAGATTGGGGACCCAAAACCCATCAACAGGTGAAACGACATCCCCTTACAAAGGGGTTGCAGGGAGGTGATGAGCCAGTCAATGTACAGTGTAGTAACAGCGAAATATGCAACTTTCTTCCAGTTCTTAAATGTTTCTTCCCATCCACTATCATGATCCCAATTCTACCTTACAAATCCAGCTAGACCAGGCGACATGCACTACAGCCAGAAACATGAGGAATTCAGGATAGATGATCCCTTCAGGACCAGTGGAGGGAAGTGAGAGGAAGGGTGGAACAGAAAAGGGGAACCAGTTGCAGGGATTTACATAATGACCTCCTCTCTGAGGTATGGACAACAGGGAAGTGGGTGAAGGGACATATTTTACAGTGTACGATATGAAAAAGTAATCAAAATTTGTAAATTATCAGATTCATGGGGGAGGGGTAATGGGGAGGGGTGTGAAATATGGGGGTCTGGTACTGGAGGCCTAGGTGGAGGGAAGATATTTCGAGAGTGATGATGGTAGCAAGTGTGCAAATGTGGTCTGCATACAATTGATGTATGTATTCATCATGATGGGAGTTGTATGTGCCCCCAATAAAATGATTTATAAAAAAAGGATGGGGAAAGAGAAGCTTAAACCAAGGGCTCAACTAGAAAATATTTTGGAAATGAAGATGGCAGTATGTGTACAAATATGCTTGATATAAATGATGTATGGAATGTTATAAGAGCTGTAAGAACCCCCATTGAAATCATTGGGGGAAAAAAAAGACATCAGATTTCTTCCTTTTGAAATACATTTCTTTCCCTGAGCATCTCCTTCCACCCCCTACATGCTCAGTGTGCCTGCCTGCCCCAGTTCCTCACAAACTCAGACCGAATGGTGACTCCAAAATGTTCTTCCAGGTTGGCAATATTTTCAAATTTGTTAAGATTTTGAAGGTGACTATCTGTAGAGATATCTATCTATCTATCTATCTATCTATCTATCTATCTATCTATCTATCATCGTTCTAGCTCTCTTTCTAGGATTTCTGGGTGCGTAATGGTTACCCGACTGCTAACTGAAGTTGGAGGGTAAAACTCTTCCAATGAGTCCATGGGAGAAAAACCTGGTAATACACTTACATAACTACTACAACCTAGGAAAACCTAAAGGGAAATTCTATTTTGTCTCTATAACTTAGAATCAACTAGTCAGCACCTAAAATAACATCTATCTCTCTATCTATCTATCTACCTATCTCTCTTTCTATCTATCATCTATCATCTATCTATCCATTCATTTTCCACTCTCCCACCTACCCATCTTCCTACCTATCTACTTGTCATCCATTTACCCATCCACCCCCCAAGTTACTTGTCTTCCATACACTCATCCATCTATCTTCCCATGTCTGAATGATAGTAATCAAAAAGTGATCATAAATGTTTCCAAAACCTCAAGAATAAAATTAATTAACCAATAAAAGGACACAATAATGGGAGATGACATAAATGTTAGAAGACATAAATGTTAGAACACAGACTGATTTTTATTGTTGGTGACACAGTCGTTCTTCATCACTGTCTTTTTTGTAACAACACTGGTAACAGCAAAGATAATACAATAGGAGTAACCTCTAGTTTTTCTCTTTTCTCTTTGCACTTATTAGTATCATCTCAAACATTCCTTATCCTATGAAAGAATACTACTCAATACATACAGATGGATATGCTTGTCACTGTCTCCTTTCAACTCTTAACTTACTATTCTTCAAACCAAATGTGTGGTAGAGTTAGGACACCAAGCCTATTATTACTGGGTAGTCCATTCAGATGCAGAAGGTGAACCTATAGACCTGCCCCATAGGACTTTCTTGGATATATCTATGGAAACAGAGCTCTAGGACTTTCTTCTGTGGTGAAGCTGAGAGGGTATGACCTGATGACCTATTGAGTGCAAACTCATTTGGCCACCCAGAGACCTTGCAGTCAGGTGGGGCACTACAAGGGGTTTCCAGATGGGAGTTCTGAGACTTGAAAGATTCATATATTTCAAGTCACAAATCAACTCAGTGCTCAGGTTGCGTCTGTAAACACGAGTTTGTGTTTTCATTGAGCCATTCACTGGGTCCTAACAGAGCTGTTGGGCAACATATCTGTACAAAACATTGTGGTAGTGGCTGGACATCCAGCAAAGATTGGGACTTAGGTTGAGCCCATCCAAGGTATATGAACTGATGACAGAGATGAATTCGTGGAGAAGTAATGATTAATTTAAACTCCAGTGCACTTTCTGTCGTCTGACCTTGTTCTGTTCAAATCAATGTAGGATCTTCATTTCTCAGAGAATGACACTGAGGTCTGGTGACCTTTCATGAGGGAAAAAAGGTTAGAGGCTTTCAAAAGAAAGTTAAGAGCCAATCATACAGGCTACGACACTTTTTGTTAGACATATAACATCTGAAGGAAAAACTAGTCCAAGTAGTCCTCTCTCTCCCCTTGACTGAAGAGCTCAAGCTAGGTGATAGAAAGTTAACATTGCTGAGAAATTGTGTCAGTGGCATTTGCAAATTCAGTTATCTGAGATCTCAGATACCACCATCTATGAAGCAATGATGTCAGACACAGGCTAGGCAGTCCTTTGCCTTTGAACTCCATGTAGAAAATAATCTGTTGAGCACATTCGTAGTGTTAGTAAAAGAAAGGGTTTCTTCTGCTTCCGAAAACCAATTATCTCTCAACATTGCAAACAAAACAAAAACTTCATAACGTATGAGGAGCTGGGCTATAATTAAAAGATAAGAAGCCACAAGGAAAAGTAGATGTAAATACTACAGAAACAAGAAAGGTTTTAGCCTAGCCACAAATTGAAAAGTAAAAAAAAAGGGGGGGGATGGTGGTAGTGGGATGACCTCAAATATTTGAATTTGCTAAGCTATGAGGTTGTTGTTCTTGTTAGCTTCCAACCAGTTGTCTGAATGATGGGTTAGAAGATGATGAAGGCTCATGTCCCCCCAAAGGGCATTTTTGCTGCTATTCATTAAGGGGTAGAGCACAGTGGAGCACGCTATGGTTAGTGGGTGGGGACAGTATTTGCAAAGGCTGTAAGAGACAATGAACTCATTGCATTAATATAGAAAAGAGTGCTGCAGAGAAATGAGGAAAGATCTTAAACATCAGATCAAAGAGAAAATAAATATTAATGATGTGAACCAAAGAAAAGATATTCAACTGCTTACGGCTGAAAATAAATGCAAATCTAAGGAAAGAAAAACATCCACCATTCACAGAGTGAGAAAGGTGTTGGGGAGGAGGGAGAGGAAGATGGTTGCTTCTTTTACACTTATACAAATTTAAGGTGAAGATACACTTGTCTCTGGAATTTATTTTTCATCTAAAGTTATATGTGTAAAAAAAGTATATTCAAGCAGAGTCATTCAGGAAGTTCATAGCAAACCAAAAGAGAGAGAACGATTTAAAAACATCACTGACAAGATGGGTTGATAATATTGTGTGTGGTAGTTAAACACTATTTTATGTCCACTTGATAAATAGAGTGAAGGGGTGGAGTTTAGCCTGTCAATCAGGTCACAGCCTGAGGATGCCTTCTGGTGGGCATGACCTTATCATGAGGATTCTGGGAACTTCCTTTTTTTCTCTGATGGAGGACACTCTCTTTCAGTGTTACCTTCCTTCTGACACCACATGAAGCCACGCTGATGGCAGCCAGAGCCCTGGAGATGTGTCCATCGCTATTGGATCCACAGAACTTTCCACCCACTGGCCAGTGATTGTCCTGCATTCAGCATCATTACATGTGCTGCATGTGTCTAAAGAGGAATCTATGGAATAGTATTGGACATATGAGATAATAACTCACTTAAGGACTTGATCTGGACTTGGCTCAAATGTTTTCGCAATATACATGTTCTCTTTGATATAAAGCTCTTTCTTACACACAAATGATTACCTCAGGATTTGTTTCTATAGTCAATTCAGTCTAAAACTTTGTGGAAAACCCTTTGCTCTGGAATGTTATGCACCTGTTAACCATTGTCCCAGACAGGTCTCTGATTTTGCTGGGAAAGTTGCAGTCATTAAAAATTATATAATTAAAGCAAGAAGATGGATGTTAGAGAAGGCAATATGATTTATGCAAAACGTAAACATAGTATAATCAGTGAAAAAATACTGCTACCAAACATAGAACCTTTTATGAAACAAAACTATCAAAATGTGAATCGATTACTTCTTGATCTATCCTCCACCGAGGTCTAGTCACTTCTGAAGGTGGGATTTTCATTTCTCTCAGCCTTCCCTTAAGAATTCTGCACTCTGATTTAGACTATATCAAAAAAGGCAGTTTAGCATCCTCCAGGGTTTTAAATTGTGTTCTGAGTTTGGGGAACAAAAGATGTCTCAAGGGGCCAGATCAGGGTACTGTAGTGTGGATGGGTTTCCCAACAACATTCTGACTGACTAGCCCTTACTACTCTAGAAGAATGAGAAGGTACATTGTGGTGGGGGGTGGGGGGTGATAAAGAGTATTCCGCAGTGCAAGCTCCCTGGCCTGTTTTTCAGTCATGAAGCTTTCAATTTTCTTAAAACTTTTCTGTAATAAGCTTCCATGCTAGTCTGTGCCCTTTAAGGAAATTTATCAAGATGACTTCCATGGAACCCTCTCAGCAAGTATCCATAACCTGAACTGACTTCTCTGTCTTGAATTCAAAGCCCCTGTCCCCTTCCCCTCCAACCCACCAACCTCTTGGAAGCATCTTTGATTCAGATTGGTAAACCCAAGCTTATTCCCAGCTACGTTCACTGCATAAAATCATCTTCAGTAGCTTGAATCTTGACAGAAACATTGATGGAAAGATGAGTTCTGATCTTCTGGCACCCATAGAACCTGCTGAGGTTCTATGAAGTGCTTGCTTCTAAAATGGAGAATCCTGTACCTGATGAGATCTCCATTTAAGTCATGATCACATCAATGGTCATTCTAAGATCTTTGCCCACTCGTTTGTGGACTTGAGCTTCTTGCATTAAGGTGGATGGTCTTCCTTCTCTTGGCTTACTGCTGAGGGCTTTCCAGAGTTCCTTATAATGCATTATCCATCTAAAAACTGCTGGTTTATGTGGGGCCATTTCTTGTAAACTTGTTGAAAAGTTTCTATGATGTGGGGCATTATTATAAAAACTTGATATTAACTGTGCTCTTAAAATCGTTTTCTACCCTGGTACAAAAAGCACTCCTTTTTGACTATGACACCTACGTTATGGAGAGAATTTGTCAGCAGCCACCCAGTGATCAGTGAGACATATATAAGTACTTTTTGCTTTAAATAAACCTGTGCTTCCAGGGTCTGGAACCTTTGTGTCAATACTTCTTACCTACCTTTGTGTGTGGTGTGTGTGTGTGCATATATATACACATACACATATAATGTATATGTGTATAGAGCTATATTTATAGCTATACCACCTATAGCTATACAATCTATATAATGTCCTATTCTTTAGGTAAGGAGGAAACATTGAACATTTTAGTTAGCACAGTGACTTAGAGGGACTGGAACTCACCACCATCATAACTTCTAAGCTTCTCCTCTCCTCATCTTGCTTTATACCTTTCTGGGAATCATATTACCATCACCTAAGTACTCAAGTGGAAGTCCTGCGCCTCTTCTGGACTCCTGCCCCTCACCTTTCCTGTTTCCAAAGGGTGATGATCACTTGCTACAATGACTTCTTAAATGTCTTTTAAAATTTACCATGTCCTTTATCTCTAAACTCCCACTTCCTTATTGTATTGCTTGTGCATTGCAAAAGACAGTGTTTTCTTACTGTAAATTAGGTGATGATTTCCATTTCAGATCATCAGCATTATATTCAACAGTTTAAATTCAATCAAATCCCTTGAGAATTTCGCCTTCCTCTTCCCTTTGTTTCTCCTCTACCTCTTCTTGACTTCTGTCTTCCATTTTACCAGTTACAAGTTAGCAGTGGCCAACTATCTAGCCAATTGCTTTATTGGCTGTGTTAGTCCAGATAGACTAGAGAAGCAAATACATAGACACGCATATGGATATAAGGGTACAGATTATATATAAGATGAATAGAACATTGAGAAAGCCTCCCAACCCAGTCCAGTACAAAGTCACAAGTCCGATATTAGCTCATATGTCTGATACCAGTCTATAATGTCTCCTTCTGACTCACAAAGTCACAGGCCAGTGGGTGCAGAGTCCCGGCGCCGGCAGGGGTCCCCTCATGGTTCTTCATTTCCAGGGCTCAGGGCCCAACAACAGCATACAGGGGTGGTAGAAGCAACTCAGTGCTGGCAAGGGTCTCCACGTGGCTTCTCCAACTTTAAAGGTCTGCTTCCATCAGGGTAAGGCTGTGTGGCTTCTCCTCAGGCTCCTTCAGCTCCTCGGACGCTGCCATCTTGTCTTGTCTGTAGTTCATCGTCTCTGAGACTAACTTGCAACAACTGGGGAAAGAGCTTCTCATCTCCATGAGGAAATATCGCAAGATATATCGCAGAAGTCTCAGGAGAAAGTCATGCCCACACGGAGGCCTCATTGGCTACTCAATGGCTATCTCCAGATTAACAGGCTAGACTCCACCCCTACATCTCAATCATGAAATTAACATAAGCACATGACTGCCACACTGACCCTCCTCTGCCCTCCTCATTTGCCAATGTATTTTGATATAAAAATCCTTCTTTCATTTTTCCCTCCCTACATCATTGATCTCATTTAATACTTGCTCTTTTGCGATTGGGTAATTTCGCTCAGCATAATGTTCTGCAGGTCCATCCAGGCCATGGGGTGTGCTGTGGTTTCCTCTTTTTTTTTTCCCAAAGCAATGTTTTATATTCTTTGTACCTTCTTCTATGGATGGGAATTTAGGGGTTTCCCCTCTTCTTTCTATTGCAAACAGTGTTTCAATGACTCTGAATGTGCATTTGTCTGTTTGTGTCAGGACTCCCACTCCTTGAAGACATATACCCAGCTGAGGGATTGCTGGACTGGAGGGCAATTCTATTCCCAGGTGTTTGAGGTCGTGTTGTGTACATTTCCAGAGTGGTTGTACATGTTCACAGCCCCTGAAAGCGAGCGTGTCCCTGATAATATTATCTTTCCTCCTTACATCTTTCCAAATCCTTTTCTGAGGGTCCCCTAAATATCCTGCATCTGGGGTAAGGGCATTATGTTGTCCACACACAGCATCACGTTTCGTGACTTGGTGTCATTTCACATTCTTAAAAGCACTTCTTCCCCACAGCATGTCAACCCTCCCAATTCAAATCTGCCTGCCTCCAGTTGAGTCTTTAGGCAACATTCAGTCATGAAGTCCTTTCACAGCTCTTATCAAGTTGCGTTTTCTTTCACCTCTGCTCCAAATCACTGCTCATAGAATTTTTTTCTGTGTTGTATTGCTCACTAGCTGTTTTGGGCATCTCACATAGAAAAGGGAGTTGATCAGATGCGTCACACTGTAGCCAACCTCTCCACCAAATCCTTGCAAAGTCTCCCTTATTTTTATTTTATTAACATGTTTTATGATCCTCCTTTTAACTCTGACATTCCATTGGCCTCCCTGTTGACTTCTTTTTTTGTAAGCTTTTAGATTCAATCCTTCTCTTCATGGTGCATATATGTTACTAAACATTTGCCATTTCAACATCAGTGACATTACCTTCATCACCATTTCTAATTTTTTCTATCTCAAGAAGATCAGGGTTCGTGAAGCAAGGAATTCCTTTTCCTCAATCTCTCCCAACCACCCTGGTAACCACTAATAACTATTGGTCTCTGTATTCTTACCAATTCTGACTATTTCATTTAAGTGGAATGAATCATACAATATTTGTACTTAAAACATTTTTGTGAATTATAGAACAGATCATAGCTTTACATTCAATAATGATTAAACTCATCCATTGGCTTCTTGGTC
Source organism: Nesogale talazaci (assembly GCA_004026705.1). Taxonomy (NCBI): domain Eukaryota; kingdom Metazoa; phylum Chordata; class Mammalia; order Afrosoricida; family Tenrecidae; genus Nesogale; species Nesogale talazaci. The sequence goes on along the minus strand of PVJH01020315.1, from coordinate 23,311 downwards.
TTTGTCGCTCGACAATTCAGCTCACGGTTCCACCTTCACTTCAGCTTCAAAAATGTTTGCTAAGCCAACACAGAGTAAACAATGCCTATTACTAATTCCACCCCACTTACCTCATCAGTGGAATTGCTTTTCTCTCCAACCATACTTTCTTCATCATTATTCATGCAATTGTCTATTCGTGTAATTTATTTGAGTAAACTAAATCCATTAATTCAGTCCTTTTTGCAGTTTTTCCTTATTAGTCTAGGTAACGGTAAGATCAAAATCCTGATTACTTGTCAGCAGCGATGTTGTCTCTTCATTAGGTAAATTCGGGGACAATTTTGCAGTTAGTTTATATGTACACCCCTTCCTTGGAATGTCAGTTTTAATTGACTTTGATAGAAAAACAGTCACTTATTTCTTGAATTTACTCATCGTCACTCTCTTGTGAAAAAACACTGGACAATGGCGATTCTAGTTTCAAAGGAGGTTTTGGTAATTTCCTCTGGAGGATATGTGTAACTTGAACACATATGCTGTAAAAATAGTTCTTTGAAATCAGCTAGTGGGGTCTCGCATGCTTTAGTTTTAGAAACTGTAGGTGCAAACAGGTGGTTTGCCCACGGCCAGCTGCCTCTTCTCTTCACGATGACGGTGTAGCATTACATCGACCCGGGTCTGACGGTTCTCACTCGACCGTCCTCCTCCCCATTGTGTACTCATTATTTCCTCCCTCCTCCGTCTCCTTCTCCTTTCTTCGGTGTGACTGTCCCCATTCAACGATAGTTAAAAGAAGAGAAAGGAGTCCTCGCATAGAGCAGGGGGCTAGGTGCTTGCCCGGTTAACCAAAGATCGGTAGTTTGAACCCACCAGCTGCTCCACAGGAGGAAAGGGAGGCTGTCTACTCTCATAAAGATGGAAGCCTTGCATACCCCACAGGGGAGTTCTGCTCTGCGTAGCATAGGGTCAGAAGTGGCTTGATGACAAAGAGGCTAGAGTTGGTGGGTTTGGGGAATCTTTTCCCCTTGCTGTAGACTCAATTCCTACTCACAGTGACCCTGCCCTAGGGCAGAGGAGAATGGTTCCATTGCATTTCCAAGGCAGCCATCCTGATGGAGGGTTTTTTTTTTTTCCTCCAATGCATGGTTGGTGGCTAAATCGCGGCTGAACTTTCGGTTAGCAGCCAGGTGCTTTACCACTGCCCCACCAGGGCTCCTGGGCAAAGGTCAAGTCTAGAAGCCAGTTCTGCACTCCTACATAGGTCTGTTTTGAGTTAAAGAACACAATGGTATAGTGCTGATATGTCGGGCTGCGATCCACATGGTTAGCAGTTCAAACCACCACCAGCTCCTCTGGAGAAAGATGGAGAGTTCTACTCCCGTACACAGTGACAGGCTCAGAAACTCACAGAGGGTTAGAGGGTTCTTTGTTTTTTTTTTGGGGGGGGGCATCACTGCCCTCTGGTGGCCGTGGGAGCTACACAGCGCTGCTCCTAAGAGCCGCCGCTGGATTTGAACCACCAAGCCTGTGGGTTATACCACCGGGGCTCAGTCCCCACAGGCTCTTAGGAGCCTGCATTGACTCGATGGCAGTGAGTTTGCTGTGGTGGAGTTAACAATAATAACATCCGCTGATCAAGGCCTCTGGGAAGTGCCGACGGCTAGCACTTGCCCACTATTCTAATGGCTGGTGTGGTTCACACTCACCCAGAGGTGCTGTGAACAGAAAGCCTGGCTATCTGTCCCTGGAAATATTGCAGCCTTGTACTTGTCTCTAACAGTCTGACTTTGTCCTCGAGCATCAGTGGCAGTGGGATTTAAAGAACTAGAAACTCGGGCTCTCATGTGCACAAGGGACCTTAAAAAGTTCACAGAATAGAAAGAACTGACAGAGAATGGGATTTTTTTCATAAAATGAAGAGCTGATACCCAGGGCTCAGGTCAAAAGCAAATATTTTGAGAATGATATGGCAACAAAGGTACAAATGTGCTTGACACAATGTATGTATGTATGGATTGTGATAAGAGTTGTAGGAGCCCCCATTAAATTTTTACTAAATGATAAAAAGTGTAAATGTTTGGAAAATAATGATGGCAACATATACATTCAATTGATGTAAAGATTATTATAAGAGCTGTAAGAGCCTCCAATAAAATGGCCTTTTAATAATAAAAAAAAATGGGATTTTTTTCCCATGAGCTCTCTGAAGCACTCCTTCGTATGTTATCGCACTTAAGACAAATATATTAATAAATTATTGAGAATTAATTCTATCATCCCCTTTCTACATCAAAGGGGCCTCTTGAAGAAGTTAAACTTGTTGCGGGGAGGAAAGGACCAAAAACTAAAACCAACATCTTTCTTTTTACAGTAAAATCCTCTTTCCCTATTCCTCTTCCCCTTTGAAGAATCGCTATCTAAGACTGTGTGGGAATGTTTTACACTATATAACAATGAATTACAGTAGAAGGCTGCTTAGGTAAGAAAACTGCTATGTGGAGATGCCAGAGATTCTTCCCAGGTAGATTTGTATAATATTCACAGGCCTCAGTGTCTTGAGTTTTCACACTGGCTTGACTATATGCTGAGTATAGAGATGAAACCATTGCACATAGATTCAAGCACCAGTGTTTGGAGACGGCATTCCTCACCCCCACGTGATGTATAGCCTGTGCGCATCAGGGCTGCGTCTCTTCCATTAGAGAAGATATTTCCCTCCCCGCAGAGTCTTCCCACTTTCACCGTTTACATTTCTGTAAAGGCTTTCATTTCTGGCGTGTCACCCCTGGGTGTGATTCAAGCCATCATGGTTACATCACTGGGGAAGGGACATAATTGCAGCAGACTAAACAAGGAAGATGACCTTCAGAGGAGTCAGCCTCTTCGTAATCCACCTGGTATTTCAGGATGTTAGTTTAGGACTAAGATCTGGAAGATCAATGGAAACTTACAAGAACATGACTTTCCTGCCCTTGATTTCTATCCATGGCAGTGAGGAGCGCTCCAGACCTACATATTCTCCTTGATAAGGTATGAGTGCCATTGCTTCATTATTAGCTGTGCCCCTCTGAATAGCCCACTCCATTCCCATGACCCTGAACACTGGGTTCTTCTCAAATACAAATAATAATGATCCACCTTTCCCATCAGAGTGGTGTGCAGGCTATAAGTGAGAGAATATCTCCAAACTATGAATACCAATGAATTTGAGACCTTAAATACAGACAAGTATTATTCATTCTCATAGATCTTGCACATATATAAATGAACCAGCTTTGTTAATGGCCACCACACAAAATTGCCTTTCTAAAGTTTACGAGCAACAAAAAAGATAAAGACCTGCAACAAGACGGATGGACACACCCAGGGAGGGTGGTGAAGCTTGCATAGGACCAGACAGCATTTCATTGGCTTGTAGTTCAGGCCCCAGGAGTTGAAACCGACCCTGTACCTAGTAACTGCACCAAGTTAGTGATCACGCCAGAGACGTGTATGTGTAAGCCTAGAGGACATGGAGCCATACCCTCACCAGGCAGAAACTGGACGCCAAGTTACTTTTCAAACCTTCTAGTGCGGTCCTGCTGGTGTAGTGGTTGCATGTTGGGCTGATCAACACAAGGTCAGCAGTTCAAAACCAACCAGGTCTTTCTTCTCCCGTGAAGAGTTACAGTGTTGGAAACTCACAGGGGTCATTCTACCCTGTCCTATGGGGTCCTATGAGTTGGCATCAACTCGATGGCAGTGAGTGAGCATGTTGGAGACAATGAGCTGGATTGAAACAATGTGGCTGAAACAGTGCGCTCAAACACAGCAGCAAGGACGGGGGCAGAGGAGGAACGGTGTTTCGTTCTTCCATGTATGCGAGTCAGAACTTACGGAGCAGCACCTAACAGACCGCAACCATGTACATCTGTCTGTCTATCTATTTACCTGGCTATCGGCTTGGCTTGCTTGCTTGCTACGTTATTCATCTGAAAGAGGCTACAAATGAGAAAGTATACACGGTATACATTATAGTACCAGTGGTAGTAATGATACTGATAATAGATGATGACGTGTATTAAACACAATTATCCTTCATAACGACTTCTGAGACAATCTTTTTCTTCTTTTTTTTTTTTTGTGTGTGTGTGGACATCACTGCCTCTGGTGGTCATGGGCGCTACCCAAGGCTGCTCCTGAGAGCCGCCGCTGGATTTGAACCACCAAATCCGCGGGCCGCAGTCCAGTACTCAACCACTTACGCCACCGGGGCTCAGCCCTTTATTCTGTTTTTATACATGTTGACTAAAGATAGAACTTTATGTCATCTGACCTTTGAATTCAGGATCCCTGACTCCATGTGGTTGACAACTGCTACCAATACTGCCTGTCTGGGGGTGCTTTTATCCTGTAGTCAGTGCATCTGAAGAGGAAAACCACCTTCGAAACATACTCTTATAGATCAAGCTGCACATTTCAAGTTTGTGCTCTCGATTGTGGGCACGTTGCCCTTCTATATATATAAAAAAGAAAAAAACATGTAAAAAGAACAACACACAAACAAATGCACACTTAGTAAAAGAACACAAACCATGATAAGAATGAAAGCAGCCAGCTGGTCCCCATGGACCAGCGCAAGCACAAGAGGATTCTTCCATCCTCTCAGAGTCTGCAGTGTGAGGATGTCTGAGCCTTTAGGAGGATGCAAACATGCTCAGTTTCAGTTGTTTGTCATTCACAATGCTATTCTTAGTGACACAGAGACAGAGTAACACTCCATGTCAGTCAAGCTTTCTTTGTTTTTCTTCAAAACACTTCCCAAACACTAGCATACCACACAAGTTTTAGGACTTAGGGGAAGAGGCTTAGAAATGATTTGCATGGTACTCTCATTCATGTGCCATCTCCATGCCCCTTTTAGCCATTAGTTCATAAAGCATGTGTCTCCATTGAGTCAATTCTGATTCAGGGTGTGAGTCTGTGTGTTTCATAGTAGAACCGTGCTGCCTTGAGCTTTCAATGGCTGTGATCTGTTACACGTCACCCCGGAGTGAATTCAGATTTCCAACCTTAGAAACCAGACTTAATCCATTGGCTTCATCTGGAGCCTTAACACAGGTCATCTTTTACCAATACAGAAATCAAGCCCTGACAATGAACACAGATACAAAACAAAGCTAATCTACAAGGAACCCAACTGTCCATTTTTAAAACCATTGAGATGACATTTGAGTAAGGACTAGAGCATCAACTTTGACAGAGCTCACATACCGATAATGAACATGAGCTATGAAACAATGCGGCCTTTATAATTGGGGGGGGGGGCAGGGGCTTTAGAGGAAAAGGAGCTTATTAAATGGAAACATCCTCTATTCCACAACAGGAACTGTGACTAGACACATGGCACACACAAGAACCAAATCAGCTACATCTAGGGAAAAAGATAATAGAGAAAAAGGCAAGGAGCTGTCACTCAAGAACAGATGCTCAATTACTTACCTGTAAGTTCAAGTTTAAGCCAATTTCACAAGAGGTATAACCCACCTGAAATGAGAGGCCATCTCAGGAACAGATTTGAGGCATTGAATGCTAATGACCAAAGACCACAAGAAATATGGGACGACATTGGGGGCATCATGTACAAATAAAACAACAGGTCAATAAGAAGAAGGAAAGGTCACATGAGGTAGTATAGCTAAAATAAACAGAAGAAACGATAAAGCAGGAGACCTGAACAGAGGACTTCAAAGGGTGACTTGAGAAGAAAAAGTATTGTAAAAAATATATATGGGGCTGAGCCCCGGTGGTGTAGTGGTTGTGGGCAGGACTGCGGCCCACTGGGATGGAGGTTCAATTCCAGCTCCACGGAGCAAAGGCTGGGCCTCCTACTCCCACCACCTGAGGGCAGTGATGCCCCCCCAAATATATATATATATGTATATGTATAAATATACATATATATAGAAAACCAAATAGGGACTACCATGCTCAGCCCTCTCAAGCTGAAGGAATGGAAGAAAAACACAAGCCTTGAGGGTCAAGAATGAATGATTCTGTGAGCAAAAGTGGGGCTTCGGGGGCACAGTGGATAGATCATTGAGCTGTTAGCCTCAAAGTCAGCAATTAGAATGCACAAGTAACTAGCTCTGGGGGTTAGAGGTGAAGGTATCTACTCTTGGAAAGATTGTAAAAATCTTGGCAATACAAAGGGTAGTCTTTTTGAGTCCCATGGGATGACTATGAGTCAGAATCAACTCCATGGCAGTGGTATAAGCAAAATATGGAATGATGCAATAAACATCTAAAGAAGACAGAAGAAATACATAAAATTACTTTGCCTCAAAGACTTAACCAATATCCAACTATTACAGGAAACTGCAATGAGGATGAACAAATGGTATTGGAAGAAATGCCCCATGGTCCACAGAAGGTATTGGAGATCAATAGATAAGCCTTCGGAGATTGGTGGAAAACTAGTTGAGAGCTTTCAACAATTGGAGAAAATACTGGAAACCACCACTGGTCTGTGCTAGGATATTTGGTCAACCAACTAGAAGTGATTCCTGGACAAGTTCATTCCAAAAAAAAAATAAATAAAAAGGTAACACAACAAATTGGAAAACATAAAGCAATATCATTAATATAATACACAAGTAAAATTTTATTGAAGAATTTTTTAAGTTTATAGCAGTAGTACATCATCAGGAACTGTCAGAAATTCAAACTGGATTCTAAAGAGAATTTTGAAGAAAGAACACCATTGTTCATGTCAGATCGATCTTGCCTGAATATGGAGAATATCAGAAAAGTGGTTCCCCGTGCTTTATTGATTATGCAAAGGTCTACTATGTGGACCATAGTAGAATATAGAGAACAGCTGTTAAGAATAAGAACTCCGGGACACTTCATTGTGTTCCTGAGGAATCTGGAACTGAATCAAACAAAGTCAGTTGAACAGGATAGGGGAGTATTTCATTCTTAAAAACAGGAAAGATGTGCATCAGACTCCAAGGTCCTATTATTCCATATATAAATTTAATCTGTATGCTGATCGATTAATTTGAGAAGGCTGGACTCTATGAAGGATCAGAGGAACATGGATTACCAATCTGTGATATGTAAATGACATAACTGTAGAAGTATTCATGCTTGGCAAAGAAGGCGATGTTTGGGACTTTCAAGTCTGTTCCAACTTACAGGAACCACATATATATGTGTGTGTGTGTGTGTGTGTGTGTGTGTATATATATATATATATATATATATATATATATATATATCAGAATAAGACACTGGCGGGTCCTGCACCATCCACACAGTAATTTTTGTTTGAGTCTATTTTTTTTCAGCCACTGTCAACCCATATCACGAAGGATCTTTCTTCTTCTTCGTCTTCTGATCCTCTCCTTTACCAAGCATGGCATCCTTTTCCCGGGACCGGTCTCTCTTCACGACATGTCCAAAGTGTGTGAGACAAAGCCTCAGGATATTGCTGTGCTTCTAGCACAGACTTGTCTGTCCTTCTGCCTGTCTTGCTAGTTCCAATATGCTCGACCATCACCATAGTTCAAATGCATCCATTTTCCTGTGCTCTCCTTTATTCATTGCCCAGCTTCTACACGGTTATGAAGGGATTAAAAATGCCATGGTTCAGGTCATGTGACTTAAGTCCTCAAAATGCCATCCTTTTCCTGGCAGATTTTCCCAAGACAAACTGTTGTTTGATTTTTTTTTTTTTGGACTGATTGGTACTGATTGTGGACCCAAGCTTTGACAACTTAAATCTCTTTATTCTCACGATGCTGTCTCTTGGTCCAGTGACTTTATTTACATTTACTTGTCATTCATCCTCAAGGTTGCAATCTTTGCATCTTATCCGTAAATGATTCAAGTCCTAGTTGCTTTTCGCAAGCAAAAGTGCGTCATTTACACATCGTAGTTTGTTAATAAACCTTCTTTCCATCGTGATGCTGTGGTCTTCTTCCTATCACCCACCTTCTCAGAGTATTTGCTCAAAGTAGAGACTGAATATGTACGGTGAGGGGATACAAATGTGACGGCGGCTTTCTTGACTTTAAACCATGGCAACAGTATAGGCTCAGCAAAATCGAGTCACTCTTTTTCCAGATGGATCAACCCAGTGGTTGTAACGACGTGCTCATCCTTAACAAGGTGAATGATGCAAGAGCAGCCGGGGTTTTGTTCAGCTGTGCATGGGCCTCTACGCCTGAGAATGACCTTGATGGCACCTGGCAAGACCAGAAGAGAAGGAGGAGCATGTGTGGTGTGGAATTTCACATGTTGGCCTGGAGACCAACAATTCTGTGGGTTGAACCCGCCAGCCACTGTGTGAGGAAGCTGGGGTCATTGGCTGCAGTGAAGAGTATGGCCTTGGAAACGCTCTGGGACAGTTCTACTCTGGTCTATGGGGTCACCACGAGTCAGAATCAACTTAAGAGCAGTGGATGGATTTGAGGAGGGAAAAGCTGCAGCAGTGCAGAGAGCCTGCTCCCTGAAGGTTTTACAACTTCCCAAGGAGGGGAATGCAAGGAAAGGGGCACAGCCCTTGAAGAGCTGCACAAAGTTAGACCCGATGAGGCAGCTGTATTTGAATCAATGGCTGTGCCTTTCTCACTGCCTGGTGAAGTTGGAAATTTGAATATTCGGCTTTTAAGAAATATATTTTGTTTTCTCATTTCCTAAAGTTGGCATGCTGCTGGTTTAGTAACTCCAAATTAGTTAATTCATTGCTTTGAGTAAAAGACACGAATCCAATTTGCCCAGGGACTGAGGTTTGTGATGACTCTGACAGAAAATTCGAGAATGGAAGTTGTTGTTCAAGAGAAGCTGGACATTTCAAGAACAATGCATCTCTTTAGGGAGCCTGCTCAATGATGTGTGTGAGAGCAGCACAGGGATATGTGGAATTTGGGATGGTACAATTCAGGGACAGTTTTGAGGCAAGGGAAGAAATCGGTTTGGGCTCAGAGTTAAGTTAGTGATGGCACTTCATCTTTTTGGTCCTCCAGAAAAGGAGAGCAGAAGAGGTAGGAATAAATGGAATCAGAAGTGAAAAAAATTTAGCATATGAACCTATGAGTGGGATTTCTTATTCTGAGTATGAAGAAGATACAAATTTAAGCCAGCATATTAATTAACAGTCGAGTAGAGGGCATTGGTCTTCCATGAGGAGAATTCTTGCCTTTCCTACAGGAGACCTGGGTTCGAGTCCTGACCCATGCGCCACATGTGCAACAACCAACTGTCTATTGATGAGGCTTGGGTGTTGCTTTGATGTTTCCGTGGAGCCTCCAAAATAAGACAAACGAGGGAGAAACCTATAGCGATCCACTTCCATAAAGAGCCAAGGAAAACCCAAGTGACACAATGGCACGGTCCCAGCTCTTCATGTGGATAGCCTAGGAGCAGGTAGAGCTTTGTTCCATGAGGTCTCTGTGACTGGGAAACCCGTTTGATGGCAGATAACAAGAATAACACATTTCTGGTAGGCATTTCTCTTCTTCAGGCTGCATTGCATGTGGAGAGATCAGAAAAGGTAAGACATGCATTGCTCTCTCTCTCTCTTTTTTTTTTTTTTGGTAAGAAAATACTTTCATGATTAGTGGATTAGTATGTCATCAGACCTGCTTCTCTCGAGTTACCACTTCTTCAAACAATTGCACTCTGAATCACTAGCTTAACAGACACCATTTTTTCTCTCCCCCCTGATAGCAACTACCAGCAATGGGTATAGAGCTCTCCCAGAGAGCAATTCACTTCCGTTGGTCTTAGGTCCTTGGACTTTTCAATGACAGAAATGACACAGGCCTCATGATTCATACCAGCCTCGATGAGCTATAAAAATAAAATAGTAATGGAGGATAAAGAGTCAGGGGCAGTAACTATTTTTATTGTTTCCAATCGTGAGAGCGGATGATTGTTCCTATGGAGTCTGATTGCAGCCTATTTCTAGGACTGAGCAGAAGGACCTCAGTGCTGTCCCACTGGCACTGATCAAATGAGAGTCTGAAGAAAATTAAAGTGTTCACTTGATGACCCAGTAGCAGCCAACAGGAAGAAACATAAAAAAAAAAAAACTGCCTCAACTCAGCAAAGATGCTTGTATTTAAAGCACTCGTGGGGAGCTCAAGCCAAGCCAGTTGTTTGGACAGGGTGAAGAAGCATTTAGTGGCAGAGAATCAGGACAAGCAAACTCTCCTGTCTGCTGGAAAGAAAAGCCATTTCTCTCAGGTGTGAGGCACAGGGGTGTCACATCATGATAGGCGTCACTCTTCCCTCAACCCCTTTTCTCTACAGACCTTTTGCTTCCCTTCCCTGACACCATGAATTCACACCGATTTCAGTCTCCCAACCCTTTCTCACCACCAGCTCTCCAAAGACTTTGCATACCAGACTGAAGTCTAATTATAAAGTTCCAAGCCTTGCCATCTCTTACAAGGCAGGTCCCATGTTGACTGAACCCAGGTATGAAAATCGTCGCATTAATAGAATTCCCTTCTTGAAGGGCACCAGGTTGGTAAGGATGTACCCCTGCCACTGTGTTCGATGCCCCCTCTCCACCAGGCCCTTAGTAACGAGTGGGGACGGTTGGGTTTGAGTAGCTAGAGTTTTAAAACCAAACTGAACCCTTAGTCTTTGAGTCCACTCTGTGGTGACTCCGTGTGTCACGGGGTAGAACTCCATAAAGTGTTTTGAGGACTGTAGATTTCATAGGAACGAACCACGCAGTCTTTCTTTCAAGATGCTGTCAGGTAGATTCAAACTGCCTACCTTTCAGACCCCGCTATGGCTATTGTTAGGTTCTGTCCAGTCGGTTCCAACTCATGGCCACTCTACGTACAACACAACAAAATGGAACGAAACACTTGAGACGACCCTGCACCAGCTGACCCAAGACAGCATCCGCTGCCTTCGCTCCCAACAGCCTTTCTCTTTCTGGGACAGGATGGAACGGAGGCGGAGGGACAAGATCAACAACTGGATTGTCTAGCTTTCAAAAATCATTCCAGATGTAAGGCAAACAGCAGAAAGGCAGGAGCAAGCAGAGACTGTCAAAGGCCTGTAGCTACATCCAGGAGCTTGGCCAGAACCAGGAGTGCACGCAGGAGACCTTCAAGGAAGCTGAACAGCTGCAGATGGACACTGAGCCCTGAGGCAACAGGTCCAGGAGCTGAAGAACAAGAATGAGCTGCTTCCAGCCTAGCTGCAGCAGCAGGGCCTCCAGACAGTGGGCGATAGTGTCCAGCAGGGATGCCTGGAGCTGCTGTTACCCTTTACCCCATCCCTTTGCACAGAGAGGGAGGGATGCTCCTCCCCCAGCTGCATTTGAAATAATGCATTTCTGTGAATACCACCCTCATTGCTCAGCTGAATTTGTAAATGACATTGTCCCTCACCTGTATGTTTGTTCCCCTCTCCCACACCTCTCCCTCCCTCTTCCTCTTGCACATCTAGCCCTGCCTCGAGGCAAGAGGGAGGGAGACAGGCCATACCAGACCCTGAACCTCCTTAATCTCTAGAGGTGCAGAGACTGAGAAGAGAGGAGAACTTCGGGGGGTGGGGTAAAGCGGTCTTCCTCAGGGCCTGAACCTTAGCAGGGAGGCCATGTCCCATGTATTAGTCCCGATAGACTAGAGAAACCAATTCATAAACACAAAGATGGATATAAGGGAAAGGTTTAGATACAGGAGGAATGAAAAATTGAGAAAACATCTCATCTCAGTCCAGTCCAAGGTCATAAGTCCAATATTAGCCTACGTGTCCTATCCCAGTCTATAAAGTGTCCTTCCGACTCATGAAGCACATTTAATGACACCAGGACAATCACAGGCCAGTGGGTGCAGAGTCTTGTGTATCTTAGCAGCAGTAGAAGCATCCCGGTGCTGGCAGGGGTCTCCCCATGGCTCCTTGTTTCAGGGCTCAGGGTTCATCAGCAGTATCCATTGGTGGGAGAAGCTTCTAAGGGCTGGAAAGGGTCTCGCCGTGGCCTCCCAAGCATCTCAGCACTGGCAAGAGTCTCCACGTGGCTTCTCTGGCCCTAGAGGTCTGGTTGCATCAGGGTACGTCCACGGGACTTCTCCTCCAGTTCCTCCAGTCTTCAGGACTCAGAGTCTACAGCATGCTGCCGTGTTGTCTTGTCAGTAGACTATCTCCAAGAGAATTAGTCAAATCCCTCACCTCCAATTAGGACATATCGTGAGAATTTCCAGAAGTCTCAGGAGAAAACCATGCCCACACAAAGGCCTCATTGGCCATCTCCAGATTGACGGACTGGACTCCATCCCTACGTTCTCAGTGCTGAAATTAACACAGATCAGTGACTGCCACATCCCACCCTCATCTCTTGTTTCTGGAACTCTGCTTCCTTGTGTATATGTATTTTAATTTACTTGATGGAAAAAAATGGACAAAAAAAAAACTCCTCCCCCAAAACACTTCCTAGTCCAGTGCCATCCTCCCAATTGTTCTGAGACTTGAGCTATTATTGTAGCCATGATGTCAATCAATCTTACTGAGAGCCTTTCTCATTTTCACCACCCTTCTACATTCCCAAGCTTGATGCCCTTTTCTAGGGACGGGACTCCTGATAGTGTGTTCAAAGGACACCAGATGAAGTCTGACCAGCTCATTGCAAAGAGGCACTCTGGCTGTATTTCTCCAAAGGCAGATTTATTTGCTTTCTTGGTAGTCCCCGGTACTTTCAGTTTTCTTTTCCAGCACCATAATTCTGATGCACAAATTCTTCTTCAGATCTTGGGCAATCATTGTGACGGCCCAAGAACCTGTTCACATTATGCTGCTGTTGTTCTTATACGGCCTTAAATTGGTTTCAACTCACAGTGAGCCTGTAGGACAGAGTAGAACTGCTTTACCAATTTCCAAAGTTTTATGCTCAATACATCAATCATGATGCATTAGTCGATTCCAAAAGTAGGGTGTGTAGATGACATGGCATTAAAAACAGATGGGTTTTTAGGGTTAGGGCTTGGGTTAGTTTCAGAGTTATTGTTAGGGTTAGACTTAAGAGTTAGGTTGACTGTGATCAATGTATTAAGCACCGCTGCTTTAAAGCTTTGCAGGTCTGTATAGATATGTAGATTGCCAGGTCTTTTACTCCAGGAAGCAGCTGGTGGGTTTGAAGCAACCTTCCAATGAATTGTTGAATACTTGATCATGATACCACCAGGCTCCTGTGTTCACATTATGAAAAAACAAACCAAATCCACTCCTATTAAGTCAACTCTGACTCATTGCAGGCCTATATCAGGTTTTCAAGACGATAAATCTTTGTGGGAGTGGACAGTCTCTTCTTCCTCCTGCTGAGTGGATGGTGAGTTTGAACTGCTCACCTTGTGTCTAGCAGCCCAAAGCCTAATCCACAGCACCACCAGGGTTCCACTGTTCACATTATAGAGGTACTTATGTACACTTTCTGTATCAAAATAAGGCATGATTAGTAGAAGCTCATAAGCAAATACCGGACTTGTGGACTGGCAATCGGTTTTCAACTCACTACCATTCAGTCAGTGCTGACTTACAGCGACTCCTCGTGAGTTTTAGAGCCAATAACTGTATATAGGTGTAGAAAACCAGGCTTTTTTCTGTAGGAGCAATTGGTGGTTTTGAACTGTTGACCATGCATGCTTCACATAATGCTTAACCACTACACCATAATGCTTAACGACTACACCACCAGTGTGTTACCTTCCTGGTTTTGCCCCTTTCTAAAAACATATTGCCAGTCAGTTGATTTTCATTCATCTTGCTCCTGTGGTTTCTGGGACTATAACTCTTTCACAGAGTAGAAGCCCCATCTTTTCCTCAAAGAACAGCTGGTGGTTTCAGACTACTGACTTTGAGATTGGCAACACAACTCATAAACCACTATGTCATTGGGGCTTCTTCTTGCACTCTTAACTCACTGCTATCCAGTCAGCGTCGACTTATTGCCTCCCTGTAGGACAGGAGAGATCTGCCCTTGTGAATTTCAATGGCTGTAACCCTTAACGGGAATAGTAGAGTCCCCTCTTTCTCCTGAGAAGCTAACTAGAGGTTTCCAACTGCTGACCTTTCAGTTAGAATACCAACAGGTTACCACTATGTTGCCACGGCTCCTTCTGCCCTTGCAGAGAACAAATTAAAACAAAGAACCTGCAGTTTTCAAAGCAGGGCTGCCAGCAGCCATGATCTCAGCCTAGGGAGTGCACCTAACCTATCTGCTAGCGGAGAGATGTCAAGGCTCTTCAACCTGAATAGTCTTCTCTGAGGTCTTACTGCAGACAGGCCTCCTTGGTTTTCCTAATTCTTCTGCACAGAGATTATGGATGAGCCTTGGGGTAGTTACATAATCTGGAGTCACCTTGTGGTGGGGTGGAGTCTAGCCTGATAATCAGGTCGCAGCTTGATGACCTCATTGGGAGATAAATAGCTCTCAGGAGGGCAGATACATACACTCTCTGCTTCGTCTTCCTGCTAACAAGATGCATGGAACTAGGTTAGAGTTCTGGAGCTGGAAGAGCCAGGTGAAGATGCCTGCCAGTGTTGAGGTGCTTCCACTGTCACTGGATCCACTGGCCTATGATCTTCCTGCATTCAGAGTCATTATATGTGTTGCGTGAGTCTGAAGAGGAACTTATACATTGGTAATGGGCATATGGCCTAATACAGGGCTTTTAGATTTGATCTGGACTGAGCTGGGATGTTTTCTAAATATTCAATTGCTCTTTTAGACAAAAATCTTTCTTATACACATATGGGTGTTTCTGAATTTGTTTCTCTAGTCAATCCAGACTAACACAGGCCTCCAGATCAGGAGTGGGAACCTTTTTTTCTGCCAAAGGCATTTGGATATTTGTAACATCATTCCTGAACCATACTGGTAAAATTTTATTTAACTCACCCCTAATGTGATGGCTGGAATTGCTTCTCTTTGCTGAAGTGTGTGATGTTAGCTGTCACTGATGATGCTATGAGTCTTATATGGGCCAGATATACCTCACCTTTGATCTAGGTAAAGCAACGGAGTTCACTTGAGAACTGTAGTCTGCTTCCTGACAGTGTGAACTTAACTCTAGGTTCTATTTCCACATCTAAAAGCTAAGGATAACAGAGTCTACCACTCTTAATTGCTTCGTGTGCTTTTCTAAATGGACAGAAGAAACCAGGCTCCGAATAGGTGATCTTAAAGTAGTCATTATTATAAAACTCATTTTAGCTTAACAAGCGGTTCTAACCAACAAGTTGACAGTGTAAGGGGTGGGGGAGATGAGAGAAAAGGGAAGGGGTAGGCATTCTGTATTTATTTTAACAAAATACTATGACACAATTTCTGGTTTCTCAGTGTCTCTTCTATGCCACTTCTATTATTTGCTTGAATTTTTCAGAAGGATTCTGGAAATCCTGTCACCACCATTGAGCCCATCATCTCGTTTATCTAAAAACTGAGGAATGAATTATCTCCCTGGTTGAAAAGTCAGAAGGCAAGGAAACCTCCATCTAAAATTCTTACTGTAGATTCACAGATGCTTATTCAGTACTTAATGTTTTGGCTAAAGCAGATCCATTTACATAGGATCGGAGAAAATTTTTATCTTGCTACTAATTTAGAACAATTCTGCAGCTAAGGGAGAGATTTCTGGTTGACAAATTTGTGTTTATTTTTCTAAGAAAACTTCACTCTCTATCAAATTATGAGTGCTTTTAGCAGTGGTTCTCAACCTTCCTAATGCCACGACCCATTAATATAGTTCCTCATGCTGTGGTGAACCCCCAACCATAAAATTATTTTCATTATTACTTCACAACTGTAATTTTGCAATTGTTATGAATTGGACAACACCTGTGAAAGGGTCATTTGACCCCCAAAGAGGTCTCAAGCCACAGATTGAGAACTGCTGGCTTAGAGCAACAGGATCTTATGACCAATGAATATGCATGATATTAAACATGAACTAACATGTACAACATCAACCCAAGTGATGTTTCTAAAGAAAGAACTCTGGTTTTTAATTAGCTGGCTTTACACATACATATAACATATATAAAAGCAAAATTGGCTTTTCAAAGTTTTATGTGGAATTGTTTTTACAAAACAACCTGATCACCTTCAAAGTGGTCTCCATTACACTGAATACATTTGTCAAATGTGTGACTCCATTCTTGGAGACATTTTTCAAACTTGTTTTGATGGCTGACAGCACCTTGTTTTTGTCTTTACTGCAAACTGCTGTTGGTTCATGCTCCTCTTCATTTGAAGAAACAAAAAGAAGCTTCACAGAGCCAGATCAGACAAGTCAGGTGAATGGGCCAAGAGACGCATGCTATTCTGTGCCTGAAGCTGGCGCCCTGAAGTGGCTGTCTGAGCAGGTGCCTGGTGGCAAAACCAGTCCCGTCTGCCACAAACCAGGTCTTTTTTTGTTGCACACCTTTACACAATCTTTTCAGAATCTCTGAAGAGAAAACTGATTAACAGTCAGACTTGGTGGGCTGAACTTTAAATGCACTATGCCCCTCACATAGGAAAAAAAAAAGTGAGTGTTGTCTTGATCTTTGATTTCATTGAATGAGGTTCTTTGGGTGAGATGACAATGACCTCTTCCACTGACTTGACTGATGTTTACTTTCAGGGTCAGAGAATAGCTCCATGTGTTGTCACCAGCAGCAACCTTGGGGGTGGGGAGTGGGGAGAGTTTGGATTGCTTCACAGCTGCTTTTTTAAAAACACAGCATGCTTCCCGTCAACGTTTTTTTCCCTGATCAATCAGAACCCAAGGCACAAATTTCACAGCAACCCTTCTCCATGAAAATTTGCTGATCTGAGCTCCAAGATCATCCTGATAATTCCCCATCCTTTAATGACACATTGTTGGTTTTTGAACACAAATGTATGAAACTTGTGAACATTTTCATTCATTTGGGAACATTTTCATGCATTTGGGGAGGCAAAGGACATCAGAAACGCTTGTCATCAATTGACATTGCACTGTTTTTGAAACAAGAAAACCACTTGTGTACTTGAGCTTTTCCCGTAGGCTGCCCTTGTAAGCTGTGTTCAACATCATAACAGTTTCTGCAGAATTTTTCCTGAGCTGGAAATCAAATTTCAGTGCTGCATGCTGTTCTCTTATACTGGCCTTCCCACACAAAAAAGTTCAAGTGAAACTACTTTTATAAAAAATAATTCACTGTGACCAGAAAGGACTTTCCCAGGTGATGCCATTGGGTGCACTAACTCAGAGCTAGTTGCTTGATGCTCGTCTAGTGATGAAAAATGCATACTACAAAAGCTCTGCCCAGCAAAGGTTTTCTTAAAATATGACTTGGAACTATTTCCAAGAATCTCACTTAATTCTTCTTAAAAAAAAAAGATATGAGCTTTAAAAAGTTCATGGAAAAGTTACATCCTATTTTAATTTTATTTTTTCATGAACTTAAAAAATTTAATAAATCATTATATTGGGGACTCTTATAGCTCTTATAACAATCCATGCATCCATTGTGTCAAGCACATTTGTACATATGTTGTTATAACCCTTTTCCAAACATTTTCTTCAACTTAAGTCCTTGGTATGAGTTCCTTTATTCCCCTCCTATCCTCCCACCCTTACAAACGCTTTATAAATTATTATCATTATTTTCTTAGCTAATACCATCTGCTCTCATCACCCATGTTTCTATTGTTTGTCACCATGGGTGGATGTGTGGGTGGGGGGGTTATATGTTGATCCTTGTGATCGGTTCGTCCTTTCTCCTCTTCCTCCCTCCACCTTCCTCCTTCCCTCAAAGTATCCCTACACCCATTATTGTTCTGGAGGGGTTTCTCTGTCCTGGATTCTGTGTGTTGAGAGTTCTTTTCTGTACCAGTGCACATGCTCTGGCCTAGCTGGATTTGTAAGGTAGAACTGGGGTCAAGATAATGGGGGTGGGGGAGAAGCAGCATTAAAGAATTAGAGGAGTGTTTTATGTTTTGTCAGTGCTGTACTGCACCCTGGCTGGTCCTTTCCTGGTGACCCTTCTGTGAGGTATGTCCACTTTTCTAGAGATGGGTTTTGGGTCTCCACTCTGACCCCCCTCATTTGCATAGATATAATCGTTTGTTTTGGGTCTTCTGATGCCTGATACTGGATCCTGTAAGCACCTCGTGATCACACTGGGTGGTGCGCTTCTGCCATGTGGACTTTGTTGCTTCCCAGCTAGATGGCCTCTTGTTTATCTTCAAGCCTTTAAGGCCACCTATGTTATGTCTTTTAATAGCTGGACACCATCATTTTTCTTCATTACATTTGCTTATGCACTCATTTTGTCTTCAGTAATTCTGTTGAGAAGGTGAGCATCAAATAATGCCAGGTTATTAGAACAAAGTATTCTTGCATTGAGGGAGTACTTGAATAGAGGCCTGATGTCCATCTGTTACTTTAATATTAAGCATATAAATATATGTGCATAGACCTATATCCCTATTATTATATATGAATATACTTACATATGTATGTACCTGTATTTATACCTCTATTAAATGACCTTTGCCTTCTATTTCTTTCCTCTATTTCCTTTTACCTTCCTCTTGTCCCACTATCATGTTTGACCATTTTTCGGTTCTCATTAATTTCTCCCAGCTATATGGCACTTGAACAGACTCACCAGGTATTCTACACCCTCCTTGACATTGATTGTACATTGATTGTACATCTCTTGTTGTTCCATCGTCCCTGGGTTTGTTGGCTCCTCACTTCCTTTGGAGGGGGGTACCCCCTTGTATCACTCCATATTTCAATCATGTCAAGAAGAATTGCTACAGCACTCAGTTTCCAACCATTCTTTTTATACATGGATTCCTTGACATTATCTCCCACTTACTCACCACCACCACTGTACCCTCGTCGCCTGAACCCATTATTCTACTTGCTGTCTCTATAGATTCATAAATCCTGGATTTCATATACCAAAAAGCATATTACACACCTTCAAGAGGGTGACCTCCATTGACATAACACCTCCAAGGTACACTCTACTGTGAATGGACAAAAACCATTGACATTGCTTTGCTTGGTTTTTGTTCATTCATAATAGAAAGGACTATTTCTGAAATTTTCACTTGAGCAAGTCTGCTGAATGGAAGAAAACACCTTGAAAAAAGAAAAGAATAGTTTTTATTCTGCCCAAAGCTAGTGTCCTTGAGTGGCTGGTTGCTGGTGGTGTTTTTTGCTTTCTTCCTGTATGATTTGATTGCTCCACTCTCTCTACATAAATCTTCACCGCCTTCATATTTATCCACTTTCTCTCCATTCACCCACATTTAGGGGGTATAGCATGGAACGTGGAGGATATATAAGGGACTCCCATGAGGGATACCTTCCCACGATATGTCATCATTACATCAAGACAGGTACCAGTGCTACTGCTCATAGGTGCCCTTGAATCAGCTCCGGCTCATAGTGATCATGAGTATAACAGAAGGAGGCCCAGCCTCGATAGAACAGGGCATTTTACTGATGAGACCCCAATGACCCATTGCCCAAGCTGACCCTGAGCTGCCCTGTCGGACAGAGCAGACCTGCCCCTTTGTGTATAATCTAATCTGTAGTACGTGGGTTTGCCATGAGTTGGAACGCACTTGATGACACTTCACCACAACAACAAACAACATTTATGGAAGCAGATGGAAGCACATCTTTCTGCGGCAGAGTAACTGCTGGCTTCTAACCAACGGGTTAGCAGCCCATCACTTTATTTGCCGTGCCACCAGGGCTTCTTAATTTATGAGATATGAGTACTGAACACTAATCTGGAAATGGGATTCTACAGACAAGGACAGAAGTGACCTCTCACAGCACGACAAGGCTTCCAAAGTCATTCTGCGGAGGAGGTGCTTGAGCAAGTAAGCAGTCATGAGTGCCACGGACAGTTCCTCACAGGTGCCTCCAACAATTTGAGACCGCAGGGGCAATCGGGAAGTTATGCCCCCACCAGCTCCAATGCAAGTCACCAGCAGTAATCTCTAACTTGAATACTCCCACCTGGCTCCTACAACTTCAAGCTGATGACATTAATTTTCCATGAGAAACACTGGGTTTACAGGCACTGCTCAGTGGAGACCCTTCCTGGTATGTGTCCCCAGGGCCCATGCCATCCATGCCTTCTACACCTTAGAACCCAAATCAAACTCCCTGCCATTGAGTCAATGCCTCTGTAGGTTCCTGAGATGGGAGTTGAAAGTCTCATTTTTCTCCCATGGAGCAGCTAGCAGGTGTTTCGAAGTGTTGACTCAAAAGTCAGCACCGTCTCACCACCAGGGCCCCCTATGCCTCAGGCACTCCTTGAAAGCTCTTTGGGGAATAAGCTGGTGCCAGGCCTGGTTCTTATCCTCCCTTGGACGCAGTGCTCTCTGTACCTTGAACCCACTTACACTTGGGCCCATGTGTGCTGGCGGGATGTGAACACTCAATCACTGGGTTCCAAGGACAAGCTCTGCTCTTGGTGCTCAAATGTCCTCCCCCCTGCTGCCTGAATCTAGGAACGGGAATCTGCCTAGCAGCCTACCTCTGAATCTTGAGGATTGGATTTTGCTTTCAAAGTCTGCCAGGAAATGGAAAGGTGACAGTCTGACCCAGCTTTGCTCCCAGGGGGGTTTCAAAGGTTTTATGGTATTGTCATTTAAATAACAAATGACTTTGTGCACCCACCAAGCTGCCCTCTTTAGACAAAGGCTGAACTAGTAAACTGCAGTGGCGCTGCCTTGGGTAAGGGGAGGGGGGCAGGGAAGCCAGCCGACAGAAGCACCAGAATCAGGGTGCTGCAGAGGGTGGGTGGGGATCGCACTGTGTTTGGCACCAGGCCCCGGTACATCCTCACATTCCCAAATTACTGTGCCTTAAAATAAAGACTGGGAGCCACTGGAATTCAGTTTCTTTTCTGTCAAGATGTAGGTCCATACCTTTTACTCAAGGGTCCTCACATCTGACCTAGAGCTGGCTCCTTCCTTTGGAGAAGGCGCTGCACACTCCTCACACAAAGTAGGGGCCCCTGTGGTGTAGTGACTACATATTGGGTTGTGAGCTGAAAGGTCAGTAGTTTGAAACCACCAACTGCTCCTTGATTTCTAACCTGGCAAGGAGTTACCGCCTTGAAACTCACAGGAGTTTCTCTACCTTGTCCTGTTGGGTTCCTGTGCATCCACATAGACTCAATAACAATTATTGTTATTTTTTTCCATGGTGACTTTAAAAGACTCCACGGAGGCACAGCCTCAGACAGCATTGGCCACCTGGAGGTGAAAGAAATGTGGAAAGAGTGACTTTGCTTCCACACATGACTTAAGAACACAGCCACGACTTGGAGACTTTGCCAGGTTGGACTCCAGATGTCTGTCGTCAGGTGGTTGTCCCCATAGAGGGAGGTGGCCAACTGTGAGATTGCTCTGAGTCAAAACTGACTGGATGGCAGGAAGGAATCTAGTAAGTGTGCAATTGGTGTTGGTGTCAGGGACCATCACGTCTGTTTCTACCCATAGCGACCCGATGGGAACCAGAGTGAAACACGGTCATGTCCTGCACCATTCTCACAATTGCTTGCCCCTGAGCCCACTGTTGTAGCCACTGTGTTGATTCACCTCATCAAGGGCCTGCCTCTGTTTCACTGGCCCTCTCCTGTACAGAGCATGGTGTCCTTCTCCCGGGACTGGACACGTGTTATCACACGATGAAGACATTTGGAAAACTTTGAGAGAGAGGACAGGCAGATGGGGCAGAGAGGCATGAGGTGAGCACACGTTGCTGAAAGAGAGCGTCCCCCCACCCCCCTCCCAAAGTCCAGATTTCTCAGAGTAGGAAAAGTCCTCAACTGGTAAGAGTTACACTATTGGTGAAGAGCAACCCAACCAAAGTGCAACAGATTGAGGTGTGCCTGTATAGATGCAGAGATTAAGATATTATCACCAAGGGCTCAAAGCGTAGATGTTTAGAAGATAATGACGGTAACATAGGTACAAACATGCTTGACACTGGGGATGTATGGGTTGTTATCAGAGCTGTACGAGTCCTCCATAGAACAATCGTCAGAGAAAAAGGATATTAGGAGCTCACCTGGTGGTGTGTTGGGCTAACCATGGGTGGCCCACCTTCAGATCTGCACTTCAAACCTGCGAGCCACTCCATGGGAGAAGGAAGCAGCTGTCTATGTCCATCAAGATAAACAGTCTTGCAAACCCTAGGGAGTAGTTTTGCAATGTCCTTGAGGGTCGATGTAAGTGTGAAGGGTGACACAAGTCTGCACCCACCCCTTGCTCTGCAGGGGAGAGGTGTGACCGTCAGCTTTCACAATGACGACAGTCTCTGGACTCCCCCAGGGCAGGGCTACTCTGTGTCATTGGGGTCACCGTGCCCCGGCTTGGGTGTGAGAGCAGTGGGATTTTTGGTGACAGGAATCCCAATGCTGAAGGTCTGGGCGGGGCAACTAGTATGGTGGTGGCAGATGAACCCCAATTTCGCAACTCAAGATAAAGCAAAGTAGAACCGATGATTTAAGAGGAAAGTTAGAGCTAAGGGAGGCATTGGGGAGAAAATAATATAAGGGTGAGTTGTGAAAGAAGCAAAGTCTCCTATTACAGACTAAATTATGTCTCCCCCCTCCCCCACTCAAAAAAAAAGATTGTAAATGCTACCTCATTCAACTATAGTCATGGAGAAAGAAGGGACACTCTAGTCCCATAGTTACAGTCTGGGAAATTCGCAAAGGCAGCGCTACCCTGTGTTGTAGGGGCATCCTGAGTCAGTATCTACTCAATGGCAGGAAGTTATGGGTTATAACTATGGTTAAGTGCTTGGCTGTAACCAAAAGATCCGCAGTTCAAACCCACCAGCAGCCCTGCAGCTGAAAGAGGTGGCATTCTGCTTCAATAAAATTGAGAGCCTTGGGGACCTCCAGGGGCAGGCACATCCTACACGATGCTGAGTTGATGCAGTATCAACGGGTTTTCCAAGAGGGGCATTTATTCCCGATCTGTTTCATCTCAGGAATATTGACAAGCTCTGAGATGACATCGTCTTCCCAGGGTGTGCGGCCAGATGGTCCGCAGGCCCGACTTCCGGCCACAGTGCTGTGGTCTGCTTGTTTGCATGCAGATGGACAGATCAGCTCGAGTGATTGTGCTGGGTTCTCACCGTGGCCTCTCTCTCCGCCCTCTCGGACACTGAGGGCGTTCCACGCCCAAGGCTGCCCTGCTCTAAGAGTGCTCCACGGGGTCTGTGAGGTCAGAGAGCTGACAGTAGTTGTGGGCCTGGATCCATCCGCAGGTTCCAAGGGTCTGCACCCAGCGTGGCACAGAGAAGGA
>PVJH01020314.1:0-40927 GCA_004026705.1 Nesogale talazaci | reverse complement strand
CCAACCCCAGTTCCAGATGCACTGCCCCAGCCTGGAGAGTAAAAAGATCCCCGGGTGGTTCATTGCACACTGCAGTTTGAGAAGTAGGCTTTGCACTCGCACTTCTAATGGGGTGCGTTGACCAGTCAGTAATCTCACCAGCATGAAAACCTCCTGGGGATAATTTCATTCAGTAGTTATTGGACCGGCAGCACCCCAACAATGCACCTACTCAGTGCCATACCCCAACCATTTGCACCTACTCAGTGCTAAAACAGTAGCCTACTTTCCTGTTTTGCGCTCAGAAGCCCTCTAGAGGGCAGTACCACACAGTTCTTTAGAGATGGAGGTGTCAACACTGGTTGTGTATGATGACTTGAGCACTCAGTGTCACCTATTTGTCTCTTCAACTTCTTTTGCTATTTAGTCGGTGAGAACAAAAGTCCATTGGCACCCCTTGTCTTCCAGAGACGTCATACACTGCTAGAGGACATTTCAGCCAGTGGCTGTGTCTAGTCTGCATTATAACTCCACATTTCACCAGGGAGTCTCTGGATTCTGGTAATGAGGGAGAGGAGCATGGAGAACTTGCTTTTCTTAGACTATTAAAAATAATAATAATAAGAAGAAGAAAGGGGTCCCAAATGCCCTAGAAACAGGTCCAGATATCTTGGCATCATTCGGTACAGACTTGGTTAGAAGGGTCTATGACTAAGTTCCAAGAGGGCATTGGCTGCCTCCAGCATTGGTCTGCTGGCAATGAAGCCTGTCAGTGGGGCACTGCTTGTCAACAAGCCCTCAGCTTCTCAGTGCAACCACGACTTCACCTCAACACAGGTTCCAATTCGTTGCTGAGTCACGAGAAAGGAAATTGCAAAGGACAATGTGTAAAAGGAAATGTCTGTTTTGTTGTTTCGGTCAAATGGAAATGCGTTTGGCTCCCACCTGTGTCCCAGCCCCAGAGGATGACCCTCCATGAAGCAGCTGAGATGGTGACAGCAGCAGTGGGGTGAGTCACAGCGATAATTGTGAGCCTGGCACAGGAACAGGCAGTGTTTGGGTTGCTGTGAATTGGAATCAATTCAGTGGCATCCAACAGTGGGCTAGCAACCTAAAGGGAGTCTTTCATATGTTCTCTGAGAAAGGAAGAATAGGATCACGTTGCCATCAAAAAGCAAACAAAGCAATGAAAGAAAGAAAGAAAGGAAGGAAGGAAAGAAGAATCGGAGCTGGCTGAACATATTTTTTTCAGCCTCCCTTTTCTGTTTCTTTTTGTTCTTTTTCTTACCTATTTCAAGAAATAGTGATGTCTACATGATACCCTAATCATAGCCCCATCCTATGTTCCTTTGTGTTCGCGACTTTTCAATTCTCATGGTGTTGATAATTTCTAGGCTTTTAATTCTGGGTAATTACGGAAATATTTCCTGTTTTCTCTTGGTGTTAGCTATTCATTTTAAAGATAAAATACTGTTAGAAAAAAATGTATTAAACCTATTATTTCCTCATCACTTCATTTAGATTTGAATCCTCTTGAACGGCTTTTTTAGAAAAAGAAAACGTTCACTATGGGTCTCATGACAAAGTTTCTATTGCTGTACATACCTCAAATATTTTTACTACCCTCTTATTGTACAACTGACTAAAGTTTGGCTGGATATACAATTCTTAGTTCAAATTGCATTTGCTTTCTCTCTCTCTCTCTCTCATTCTCTTTTTTTGGGAAGACGCGACTGACCACTTGCTTTTAATGTTGTTGGAAGTGTGGTAGAAAGTTTATATTTGTTTCTTAGCATGTAATATGTTTTTTTCTTATAGCAGCTTTTAGAATTCCTTTATCACATTTGATGCTCTTAAATTTCAGTATGATTTATCTCTTTATGGCTTCCCTCCATTGTCATCATTGTGACTTCATGATCTCTTCAATCTGAAGTCCTCTTTTTTTTTTAAAAAAAAGTTATATTTATGTCTTTATTTATCTGCGATTCCTATTATTCAATACAAGGGCTTCTTGATTAAAAAAAAAAAAGATCCAGGAGCTGAGCCCTGGTGGCGTAGTGGTTGAGCGTGGGACTGTTGTCCATTGTCTTGGTGGTTCAAGTCCAGCAGCAGCAAGACTGGGCCTCCCACTCCCACCAGAGGGCAGTGATGCCCCCCCCAATCCAAACAAACAAAACACTTTTCTGTCTTTCCTTTTTGAGAGAATTTCTCTTTCCTAACTGCTTATTTTGGCTTGTTTATTCCTCAACAGTGTCCATTCTACTCTCTAGCCTTTACTTCGATGATTATTTTGCAGAAACTTTGGTAGCATAAAGGGAAAATGCTTCACTGCTAATGAAAGTTCGATCCCACCAGTCTGTCCAAAAAGGGTCATCTCTAAGGAAGATTTCAGTCTAAGAGAGGCTATGGAGGTGCTGCTACTCTGTCCTAAGTGTTATCAGGAATGTCAATCACCTGGGCACACCCAATGAACACTTAGCTTCCTATATCTAAGAACTGCAGATGTGTCCCCTCAATGTGTCCTTGTTCTTATTTCAGATTAGTTATATGTGAAGTTGCCTATCAAAAAGGCTATGGAAGAATGGAATTAAAAGACAGCAGAAGCTGTGTACAATGTTGGTAGCTGCCACACCCCACCCCATCTTATTTCTTTTAGCATGTGTCTTTGTCTAATTTAGCATTTTTTGTTTACTCATTTTAATATTGATGATTCCAATTGAACTCGAGATTCATTATATCATGTTTCTTTTGAAATAGTGATGCTTCCCCCAAAGTCTTCTCATTTTAGCAGGTACATTTAGTTTCTTCTGGAGAACTGCACTATTCCGCCGGGCAATGCGTTTGGAGAAAACAGAACTTAATCCTTGTTAAACCCACTGCATGTGTCTGAGGGTGTGCTGGAATGGCTTACGCCATAATGAAACAGCCTCGACCAGCCCTGGTGATAGAATGGTTGAGTTGTGATCTACAGAACAAATCCAGGAGGCACTCCGTGGGAGAGAGACTGGGCTTTGTCCTCCCATGGACAGTTCGGGAAACCCCCAGGGGTCCTTAGAGTCAGCAGGGACTGACTGTCAGTGAGTTTTTGTTTATATAGATAGTTCCATATAGAGTTTGTAGACGAACACTTCTCCATTCTAAATATTAATAGTAATTTGAGGACTAGACGAATAGAAAAGTGATTATTAAGACAATGAAATTAAAAAGGTTAAATAAAGTCAGGGACCATCATTGTTAATCCATAAGAACCACAACTAAGGTCACCTGGGTATTGGAAATGGTGTGCATTCAACTAGCCACCAAGAGAGTCACTGGACATGCTTTGGGTTCAGAGGTGGGCTGCTCACCACCTGGCTGGTGTGAAATCAAGCTGAGGCTCTTGGCCCTAATAAATACTTATACTCTCAGAAACCCTCAGGAGGGATTGCCAGGACTTACAGTGACTT
This sequence comes from Nesogale talazaci, assembly GCA_004026705.1. Taxonomy (NCBI): domain Eukaryota; kingdom Metazoa; phylum Chordata; class Mammalia; order Afrosoricida; family Tenrecidae; genus Nesogale; species Nesogale talazaci. The sequence continues at coordinate 37,502 of PVJH01020314.1, read as the reverse complement.
AATAGAAGTGGAGTTGGGTCTGGAGTAGCCAAAAGATTGACTGTTCAAACCCATCCAGTGGAATAACGGAATCTCCCTGGCAACCTCCTTCCATAGAGGTTAAAAAAAGATGGACACATCTCACTGGCATTGAGTGGATTGCAATTCACAGTGCATCTGTAGGATAGAGAACTATTCTGGTGCATTTCCAAGATGGTAGCTCTGTTTTTTTTTTTTATTTTTATTGAGGGCTTACGGTAACTCTTTACAGGAGTGGAAAACCCTGTCTTTGTCCTATGGCGTAGCTAGCAGTTTGAAACTGCTGATCACAAAGTAGCCACGACACAGCCTAGAAAATCCTGGAGCAGTTCAAATCCACAGCATAAGAGATAGCCTCAAGTCACAAAGACAACAACAGTAAGCACAGCTAGAGACACTCCACTACCTATGTGATGATTGCGTTGTTCCACTAAGCAGACCCAAGCCCCAAGGAGTCTAAAATGGAAAAGAAACAATTCATATAGAGGGGCCCAGCAAAACAGAAAAATCATTTAGAAGAAACAGATTTTATGCTATTTGAATGCTAACAGAATGGTAAATATTTATGAGACATTTATGTAAACAAATGAGAATAAACTATTCTTTATAGGATAACTTCAATTGATAAGTATTCAAGAAATGAAGACCCTAGAACATCAGAATTAGAACACCTGAGTGAAAACTGTTGCAGGCCAGGACCACTGGTGGATCCTAAACTTTGTGAGTAAAACCATATGATTAGAGAGGATATTTTGTGTTATGTAGAAGACTGTGCCTCTCCCTCTGCCATAGAATTTCAGCCTGCAGAAGTGTGAGGAGAAAATCAATATCTGCTCTTTGCTGCCGTCCTCTTGGAGTATTTATGTGACAGTAGCATCTCCAAGTAGCTCCTTCAAAAACATGTAGTCGTTACAAAGGGGTAAATTAGTAACTGGCAGAAACCATAGGAACCAAGACCTCAAGATTAAGATTGACAGTGTTGAAGATTAACACCATGCAGCTCCTGAGAAAGGACAAATGAGAAGCAGATATTGCCTCTGTGGTGTTCTTTCAAACCCCGCATCATCAGGCGAAGCACCCTCAACGGAGGTTGTGTTAAGTCTGGATGACTAGAGAAACAGATGTGGAGATATTCATGTAAGTGTAAGAGGGGGCTTTATGTCAAAAAAAGCAATGATTATTGAGAAAACATCCAACCCAGTCCAGAACAAGTCCATAAATAGATTATTATCCCAAAAGTCCAGTACTAGTTCATAAAAACCTCTTCAGACTTACATAGTCACATGCAGTGATCCAGCATGCAAGAAGATCACAGGCCAGGGGTAGCAAACTTTTGTGCATCCAGGTTCTCACAGATTTCAGCATGGTTGCATATAGCTTGGCAACAGGAAGGAGAAAGCAATGAAAGAGAGAGAGAGAGAGGGTGGCTTGGCTTTAGGGAGAAAGAGAGGATCTTGCTAGAATCCTTATGAAAAGGCCATGTCCACAAAGAGGCATCATCAGGCCGAGACCTGATTGACAGGCTAGACTCCACCCCTAAACTTAGTTGACATGAAATTATGTAACTACCATAGAAAGGGACAATCTGTAGGATAAAACTGTCATTTATTAAATGGCATAGCGAGATTTATGAAGTGTCAGAGGTTGGAGGAAGTTCAGGAAAAATGACATCTAAATGCAATGCAAAATTATGGGTTGATTCCTAGAATAGAAAGAAAAATAATACCAGGAGCTTTGTGAAATCCCAAATACAAGTCTATCATTCAAGTAATCATACCATACCAGTTTTGTTTTTGTGGTTGCCTCTCAAAGGGCACAGTCGAAGTCCCACTCACTATTGATTTACATGTTGAGAAAATGATGCCCCACATGCATATCCCCAAAAAACATAAAAAGGTTTATTTTTCACCAAAAGAGACCTTCTGGGGTGAGCAGCACAGATATTCAAGGCAATTGGTATTGATTTGTGTAAAAAGAGAGGTAAGTTTGTTTCTATGACGTTTAAGGGATAAGGCTTAGATGAGGATCCCTCCCTCACAAGTCGATAAGAGCTGGTCTGCCTTTAAAATGTCCCATGAACACCCAGGGGATAGATTGACAAAGTGCCTTCGATAGTGAATTCAAACCTAGCCACAGTGGCAAGGATGGCACAGGTCTGGGCAGTGTATGCCTAGGATCACTATGATACCAGAAGGTATCTAAAGACAGCAGCAACTTAGATACCCAAGGAGAGGGTACCCAGACTCTCTTATTGGTTTGCCCTGCTGTGGTGCAAGAGACAAAGGGAAAAGGCAGTCTTGAAAACTAGTGGCCTCAGATGTAAAAATAGAGTCAGAGTCTTGATTATAAAATTATTCATTTCTTAATGCTGATAATTTTACACATTTAAAATTTAACCATCAGGGAAATGAGGTGAAGAATAAGGAGTCCCTGGATGCTGCCGTGGTTAAGTTTGAACTCACTAGCTATTCTGGGGGACAGAGATGTTGGAATGCACCTCGGTAAAAATTTATATGTGGGTATCCAAAGAGGCAGTTCCACTCTGGCTTACCGGGTTCCCATGAGTTAGAATTTGACTCCAAGACAGTGGGCTAGACTTTTGGTTTTCTGGGATGGTAACAGAGTTTCGAAATTCTCCTGCTGACCAATAGCTGTAGTTCATGCAGAGATTTCTGAGAAGAAAGACCTGATCATATGCTCTTGAAAGATTAGTCACTAAGACCCTTGTGGAACACGTTTTTCCTCTGATTCAAATAGGCTTGGCATGACTTCAGGTAACAATACCTAAAGGGGGAGGAGAGAGATAAAAAAGAAATCAGAAGTTTTGAAACTCCTGTGTAAATAAAAATTACCTCAAAATTATAAAAGTCCACTTAGTGAAATTTCTACCTCTCACAAGATGAATTTAATATGATAAGAAAAATAAAGCAGATGTCAAGATCTAGAAATGAACAACTCCAAGGACAGAAAAACGAAAAGAAGTCTGCAACAAATTACTGCACATTTGCTGAGCCTCTAACACCCAATTTGACCTGGCTGAAATCTATGGATGTCAAGGCGATGGTCCTCTTTAGAGGTTTGAGTGGGGAATCTGGGTTCATTTTTTTGTTTGGGAACTTTTCCAGGGCCTAGAATCTACCCTATTATCCTCAGATCCTAGCCCCTTCCTCCATTTCCAAGCCCTACAACTCTTTGACCTCTTTCCCATGATCATATTTCTTGGTGACTCTCCATTCTTCTACGCCCTGCTCCATTTTTAAGGCTTATTTAAGTCTAGTCTGTGATTACCTCCTTATTTTAAAGAGAGAAGATTAGCAACCTGGATTCTGCTTACAGCCTTAAGTCTCCTTTGAATTTAAATTTATGTCAGCGTATATATTTATAAATATATATGTTCCGAGCATTAGGATTTTAACACCTTTAGGGGGTGGGCTCTGAGTGACAGTTCAGTCTTTCCAGATAATCTTCATGGCTTCCAACAAATGGTTAGATAGGATGATGCAAATGCGAGGTGCTTGGGGGCCATCCAGAGAGCAGGTAGCTTGCAAATACAGGACATGGCACCCCTGGGAGGGTAAAACTCAAAAAAGCCCACTGCCATTGAGTTGATGCTAATTCACGGTGACCTTAGGGGACAAGGCAGAGGCATTTCACTCTGAGTCTCTGGAAACTGTGACTTTGGTGGGAGTGGGAAATCCCATCTTTATCCTGAGAAGCAGCTGGTGGTTTTGAACTGCTGACCTGGCAGCTAGCAAGCAGTCCAATGCAAAAGCACTGTGGAGGAAGCCACTGGTGAGTTACTGCCATCCTCCTGGGTCACCCCCAGGGGGGAAAGACGGAGCTCCTACTCACCCAAAAGAAGAGCCATAGAGAAACCTCTCTGCTCAGCCTTCTCGACCCAGAAGATAGAGAACTCGGACAGCCGAGCAGGGGCAATAGGCAGGGGAGACAAGCAGCAGCCGCAGAGGTGGCAGATCCACGAGACAAAAAAGTCATCGGGGAGCTTCCCAGCCCTGTGAACCAGAAAGCTGAGTGCTTGTGAGTGGGGGGGCGGGGGGGGGAGTGGAGGTGTTCTGACAGGGATGTGTCTTGGGGTACATAGATCAGCAGAGCTGAAAGGATTGTGTAACCCTTGCCCAAGCTGAGGCACTAAGCGCCTGGAGCTGCAGGTACAGCTGGCGAGAAGCTGTTTGATCAAAGAACTGTTCTCCTGAGCACTTCTGGACCCAAACTGTAGCCTCTTACTTCCCTAATACCCCCTGTGACTAAGGACTGTGAGTCCTGGGCACCTAAGGAAGCAAGTTATCACACTTAGTAGAAAAATAGAGGATGCCAGGAAAGGGATGACAGGGAAAAAGAAATTTGGAAGGTGGAAGGCTGTCTGCCCTACACGTCATGGAAATCAGCCATGCTGAGGGTGATTCTCTTCCCCTGGTAAAGAGAAGAGAGATGAGATCCTTGACCCCACCCCTTTTCTGATCAAACCAAACCATACTCTCAGCCCTGGAGTCCAGGCTGACTCGTAGTGACTCAACAGGACAAAGCAGAACCGCCCCTGTAGGATTCTGAGAGTGCAGTGCTTTACAGGAGTAGAAAGCCTGGTCTTTCCCCCACTGAGTTGTTTAAAACTGCTACCATAACCCCTGCTCCAGCAGGGTCTCCTTCTGCATTGTTAAGGCTTTTATAAATGTCCATTAAGTTCATCTTCACAACAGTCAGGTCGAGTGAGTATCGCATCCACTGCCTTTCAGGACACTCCCACCTGGCTCGTGGTGAGTCCGAATTGAATTGATGGCAAATTGAGTTTGGTGTTGGGAACCTACACACCTGATTTCTGAAGCTGTACATCTTGGGAGGAGCAGATAGCCTCCTTATTCCTGTGGAGTGGTTGGTGGGCTTGAGCCACTGACCTAACAGTTAGCAGCCCCACGCTTACCCAAAAGCGCCACCAGGGCGCCTTCTAGTTGAGATTGCAAGTCCAGGAGATGAAATTAAGTCCAAGAGCTTGCCTAGGCCACCTAGACATCTGTAACAGTGCCAAGCTTGGAGCCACCGAACAAGAGGCAGTGAAACAAGCCATGTCAGAATTCCTTTCAGCTCTAGTTTGTGGTCATCCTGGGGTTCTTCTGGAAAGGCAGTGGCAGGGGTATAACACGCACTGATGACTGGGAGGAGGGCAGGAACAGCTGGCTGAGGAACATCTGGAAAAACAGGTACCTCAAAGGCCCCACCTCCTGGGAACTTTGTGAGGTTTCCACCCAAGGGTCGAAATCACTGCCTAATGCACAGGGGGCATTAACCCTGCTTAGTATACCTTTTCATTAAACATGATGTGTCATGGTTATGGAAGATAAATAAAACCTGGAGTTCGCACAAGATTGCTAGTTGAAACTCGGCACTTGTATAAAGCCAGGACTTTCAGTTTATATATCAAGAACAGGACTCCAGACTAGAAAAATGTCTGCCTTCTGGCATTCGGGCCTTTTTTTTTTCCATTAAATTTTTGCATTTTCTCTTAACTTAAGACTTAGAAGAAGTGGAAAGCATAGTATGAAATGCTTTGTGCCTTCCCTTTACTGAGCTCCCCTTAACATTTGACTACTTGGACATTTTCCATTTAGGTGTACAAATATTTTTTCATGGAATGCATTATGAAGGCGAAGTACATCTGATGCCCCTTTTTCTATTAAAATAATTCAAGATGTGAAAAGAGGGGCCATTTTTTATTAGCCAGGTTTAGTGATAAAAATCAGGAAATCAATATTGAAGTAATATTCTAATTCATAAGCCTCATTACAACATAATAGCAAAACACCCTTTATAGAAAGTCTGGACTACGCATCACATCTAGGTGCTAGGTCTCTGAGCCTTGTAAGATCAGCTATAGTTTCTCAGTGCTTGTCATTCACGCCCTTGACATTCTTGAAGAGTCCACACCTGTCATTTGTCAAATGTCTCTCCATTTGAATTTTTCGGATGTCTCCTCAGGGTTTGATGCAGATTTATGCATACTCTGTTAGAAATAGCACAGGAGGGGTGTTACATGAAACTGATCTGTCCTGTTAGTGGTAACAATGTAGCTTTCATCACTTAGTTAAGAAGCTGTCTACTAGATCTCTCCACTGTGAAGTTAGTATTTTTGCATTTGAAATAAATTAAGTGTTTCATGTGGAGATATCATAACACTATGTATGTATAGTTCTATTCATTAAACTTTCACTCAATAGTTTTAGCATCCCTTAATTTTGTGGTTAGCAAAGGATCGTTTTTCTATTTCCATGATTCCTTTCACATTTATACATTCAGAAAGGGCTTCCCACTTTCATAGTAATTAATATAATTATGTGTGCATGAATTATTATCATCAATAGGCTATAATACTTTAATATATTGTCTATTTTTACGTCCAAATATTCCCACATTTGATTAGTGGGGAGCATTTTAAGCTAGCTCTGGGGGAAAAGGGAATTTGAGGGGCAATGTGAATGCTTTGGCTTAAAATTACAATAAAAAATAAGAACACAATCAGAAACAGTAATCATAAACAGAGTTTTATATGATCTCAGGGGTTCAGTTACCAATTAATTGTTCAAATATTCCCAATGTAAGAGTAACTGGCTCTGATTTGATAGGGCCTAATGATGATGAGATAGTCCATTAATATGGCCCTTTTAGCACTTATTCTCTTGGTGACCTGTTATAATTCTGGAATCTATGCTTGTGGCAAGATCACATTTTAAAGGGAGACCTCTGACATAAGATTAAGGTGGGGCTAAATCATAACCTTATGAATTAAGCCACACCCTTTATTTGGGGGGGGGGATTTTTAAGACAATTTTGTTAGAGGGATCTAATAATCATAACATTATATGCTCACTTTCCTGATATGATCACTGATGACAAATATGTGCATAAACAAATGAGGTAAAGAAAGCTGAGGGTCCCCGGCTATTAAAAGATATATCTGAGGTCTTAAAAACTTGAAAGTAAACAAGCGGCCATACAGCTCAAAAGCAACGAAGTCTACATGGAAGTAGCACGTCAACCTGTGTGACCACGAGGTATCAAAGGGATCCAGTATCAGAATCTAAGAACAAAAAAATCACATTATTGTGAATGAGAGGGAGTGCAGACTGGGGACCCAAAGCCCATCAATAAGTGAAGCGACATTCTTTCACAGAGCGGTTGCAAGGAGGAGATGAGCCAGTCAAGGTACAGTGCAGTAGCAATTAAATATGCAACTTTCTCTGGTTCTTAAATGCTTTCTTCCCCCCCACCCCCACCCCACTATCATGATCCCAATTCTGCCAGACAAGTCCAGCTAGATCAGAGAATGTAAACAGGAGTCAGAAACATGGGGAATTTAAGACAGATGATCCCTCAGGGCTAGTGGTGGGAGGGTGGAGAGATGGTGGAATGGAAAGGTAGAACCTTTCCGATGTTGGGGATCTACATGTAGCCTCCTCTCTGGGGTATGGGCAACGGTGAAGCAACTGAAGGGATACATTGGATAGTGTATGATATGAAAAAGTAATAACAATTTGTAAGGGTTCATGGGGGAGGGCAAAAGGGGAGGGAGGCGAAATGGGGAGAGCTGGTACTGGGGCCCTAAGTGGAGGGAGTATATCTTGAGAGTGATGATGGCAACAAGTGTCCAAATGTGGCCTGCATACAACTGATGTATGTGTATGATCATGGGGAGTTGTATGAGCCCCCAATAAAATGATTTATTAAAGAAAGGAAAAAAATATTGTTAGAGGGTGTGACTGAAGACACCATCCTTCGTTTTCCTAAGGGATATGAAGGACAGCTATAAGACAGCCAAACCTCCATCAAAGTCATTCCTCAGAGCCAACTAGGACACAGAGAAATCACTGGACCATTTGGAAGAGCATGTCCAAGATCTCTGTCTAAACTTTAGACTCTAAAGTGACAAAGGCTGCGAAGAGCAGAGGCATCAGAAACAAGGGCACAGACCATCTCAGGAGCAACACTAAGATGAGGGGGTACTTCCCTCATCTGGCTCCAGACTCTGGAGCTGTAGGAAAGAGAATCAGAATGACTGGCTTCATGGTCCATGGAGACAGAGGACCCAAAAGAGACTTGGCTGTTAACTGAGGAGTCATGTTGCTGTGGGCCAATGACTGTATCCTTACTGTTCACTGATGCTGGTTGGGGCTTATCTATCACCAGCCTAATGTTGTTGTGAAGTGTCATCATGCCAGTGCCAACTCACAGTGGCCCTGAACAACAGAACAAAGCACCGCCTGGTCCTGAGCCAGCCTCACAATTGTTCTCATATGTGTGCCCATGGAGTCAGCCATTGTGTCAATCCATCTACTTAAGGGTTTTCCTTTTTGCACTGCCCCTCCACTTTACCAAACATGTTGGTCTTTTCCAAGGACTGATCTCCCCTGATAATATGCCCAAGGTTTGTGAGATGCAGTCTCCCCATCCTCAGCTCTAAGGAGCATTCTTAGAGTTAGCTTCCCAACTTTCAGCCATTAGGACGGGTCATCTGTTTATCACCCTTTAATTGTCAGTAGTGTCTGCAAACTTTGTGTGGCCTTTGCGACCATTTATCAAGCGCAGCACAGCAGTGGAGTGCAGAGGGAGGAATAGTTGGTGTCAGAATAAGATGAAGAATAATGCAGGCCAGATGCCTGTTGATTCTTGGAATTTCAGAGGAGGTCATGTTCACCTCCATTGCCACTGACTAGAGGTGCCTAACAGATACCAAGGGACACTCATTCTACAGGGGAATGCTCCAGCCCTTGGGCCATGGAGGATTTTAACTAGCTTCATGGTTAGAGTCCATGGAATGCATAGATCCAAATCTTCAGACTCAGGCTCCCCCCCCTCTTTTTTAAAAATAAGTGATCTTGAGAGGAAGACTACTTAAAGAACAAAAGGTTTCAAAGGTAAAAATGTGTTTAAGAGACATATGAATTATAATGACAAGTTCTAACTTTTAAAATTGGAATATCAGGAATTTGGAGTGTCGTGCCAGAAATATGGAATATAGTATAAAACTATGTGAAAAGATAGAATAGAGGGAGAAATTATACCAAAGGATATTAAAACTGAGAATTATCCTACCTCCCAGATTAAAAAGATGGGCTCTGGAAGAGTAAAAGAGCTCAAACAAGACTATTAGAAATAAAGTCACTCAAAGGAAACTCTGAAATTGATGAACACTAAGACAAAGAGCACATCAGAAACATAGGTGAAGAAATAAAGACTATCAAAAAGGAAAGTGCTAAATAATGCCTAGGTTCTTTGTTTCACTTTGGCTTCTGTTTTTACTTTTTCATTGTGAACTGAAATCAACAAAGCAAATCTGATTTCCATTTCATATTCAAACACATTTTGTCCATGACATTGATTGTCAGTCCCATAATATGACGCAACTTTGCTTCTTCCTGCATTTATTATTGTCCATTCCTCCTTCCATATTCTCACCTGACATTTGAACTGTGCCATTGGGTAAATCATGCCCTTTTGATCTCAAATGGTTGGTTACTCTCAGAGGTGGTGCCTCATTTGTGTCACTTGTCCCTTTATAAACCTATTTATCATTTGATTGAAAATTGAATCAAAGGGAGTGTATTCATTTCTAGTTGTAAAAGGTCACTAAGGCAATAGCCCTTGGGGTTCCACCAGTCACTATCCAATAAGTAAGTCTGGTGTGTTTTAGGATATTGAAGGGTTTTTTTTTTTTTGCATTTTCCTCCCACTCTACACATAACATGATAATGCGATCTCTTTCAGAGTAGTCAGTAGTGATGAAGAGCTAGGCAATCATCTAGCATGTTTGGTCTTAGGGTCTTGGAGATTGACGTTCATGCAGTCCACTAGTTCATTGAAATAGTTGCTTACATGTGTCTTCAATTTTCTTCATTCTTCTTTCCTTTGGGTAGGGAGAAACCAACATGTACACCTTAGATGGCCATTAATGAATGTGGAAGCCTTTAGTCACTACTTAGCAAAGTAGGATAGAGATTATTTTCTTGGTGGACTGTGTTATATCAATCAACATTGGTATCCTCTCCAAACTATGCACCTCATTTTCTCAACGTGTTTGGTTATAGCTAAGAAGCTTTCATTCTTTGCCTCATGTATGCTCTACTATATTCATGGGGACATTTGGAGGCTGGAAATATCCCCTGACAAACCTCTATGTTGTTGTTAGATGTGGTGGAGTTGGTTCTGACCCATAGCACCCCTATGTACAATAGAATGAAGCAGTGATACAGCCACTATGTCAAACCATCATATGGAAGAGCTTCCCATTTTGATATTTCACTTTATTTTACAAAGGAAATTGTCTATCTCTCCAAAATACCTAAGATGTACATGTCCAAAGTACATGAGATGAAGTCTGGCCATCTTTCCCTCTAAAGGAGCATTCTGGCTGGGGCATTCTTTCTTCCAAGAAAGATTTGCTTATTCTTTTGGCAACCCACTCTACTTTCAACATTCTTAACCAGTACCACCATTCAAATGCATCAATTCTCCTTTGTTCCTCCTTATGTAATATACAACTTTCACATGCATATAAAGCAATTGAAAATACCATCGCTATGGTCAGACTACCTTAGTTCTCAGAGTAGCATCTTCACTTTTCAGTACTCTAGAGCTGTCTCGCACAGCAGGTGTACTCAATGTGAAATGACCTTTGATTGCTTGACTACTGCTCCCACTGCAGAGTCAAGCATGACAACATTCTTGAAAACATCAGTATTTTCTCCATTTATCATAATGTTACCTACTGGTCCAGTTTTGAGGATTTTGTTCTTCTTTACATTGAGTTATAATCTGTACTAAAGGCTATAGTCCTTGATCTTCATCAGAAAGTGCTTTAAGTCCACTTATTCACAGATCCAACCCAATTCTCCTTCCCACACTTACTTGACTTTGAAATGTAGTCCATTAAAAGGGTTTTTCTCTTGCTGAACCCCGGTGGTGTAGTGGTTGAGTACAGGACTGCGGTCCATTGGCTAAGCGGTTCAAATCCAGCAGCAGCAGACTAGTTAGCTCCCACGACCACCAGAGGGCAGTGATACCAAAACAAACACACAAACAAATAAACAAGCAAAAGGATTCTTCTCTAATCCCATATGTGGTATATTAAAAATTCTAACTTCGGGCTGAGCCCCGGTGGTGTAGTGGTTGAGTGCAGAACTGCGGCCCATGGGCTTGGCAGTTCAAATCCAGCAGCAGCTTTCCAGGAGCAAGGCTGGGTAGCTCCCACAACCACCAGGGGGCAGTGATGTCCCCCCCCCAAAAAAAAAGACCAAAACAGAAATTCTAACTTCTATGCCTGTGATGGTAATTCCATTTTGGAGGAAGTTCTTTGCTGTGCTAATGGGTAGGATTAAAGGTAGACATATTCTGAGTCTCCATCTTACTAGAGGGTGTGAGCCAAGCCACTAAACTTTGTTTCTTTGGGGATATGGTCCATGAAAGACAAAAATCACACCTTCATCAAAGCCATTTGTCTGCATATAAAAGACATCTCAGAAACAGAGAGAGGAATCCCTGGACCAAAGAAAAGGAGGCAGGTGAAGGCCAGAGTTCGAGGCAAGGGGATGATGCGACAGATAGCAAAGCAGCACCAAGACTAGAAGACTGTGAGGCAAAACAGCAGACTGGTCTTGGGTTCACAGAACAGAAGCCATGGGACCATGGGGCTCAGAGACTGAAAAGCAAAAGGTGACTTGCCTGTTGACTGAAAAGAGGCACCACTGTGTATCAAAGACCACAACTGTACTGTTTATACATCCTGAATCACAGCAACTATCACCTTCCAAAATAAACCCCTTTAATTTTGAATATTGTCTATGAGTTGTGTATGACCATTGCAATGAATTATCCAACCCTGCTGAGTAGAGTGTTGTGAAAGGAATGGTTGGTGTCAGAATAAGGTAAAAGAAGGATGGAGGACGGAGGCAGAACAGGCTCTGCCTTGTGGATGTTGACTTGGGGTTGGGTGAAGTTGGATACTTCTTCACTCTTGTGTAGCCAGAGCAGGTTTATTTGGCCCCCATGCTATTTTTCAACAGATTTGCACGTTGATCTATTCACTCACAGATTAGTTTTACTATGATTATTATGCATATAGTAGTATTTATCTGTTACTTTTCTCAGCTTCTCCATTTACCTTATTACTTTTTGCTGACCTCCTTACCGTACATGGTCTTCCCCATCACCTGTGTTAATATGCATCTCCCCTCTAGTATTCAGCCACCAACTTTTGGTTAGTAGCTGAATGCTTAATCACGGCACTACTATGACTCTTTAGAATAGTGGTGAGGGGAGTAATAGCAGACTAAAGACAAATTCAGATATACATCATAATATTTATACTATTAGTTAAATGTAAAGGTGGTGCTGTAGGGTAAGTGCTGGACAGCTAAACAAAAGTAAAGTCAAACAAACCAGCTGTTCCTTAGAAGAGTGATGAAGCTATCTACTTCTGTAAAAATATATAGCCCTCAGAAACACTTTGAGGATCATGACAAGTCAGAATTAACTTTATGAAAGTGAATAGGTTTTGATTACCCCCCATAAGTAATTTATCCTTCGCTTACTCCCCACTCCTGGTGAACCATCAAATAATGTTTCTTTTAATGTGGAAACCTTTTTTTCTTAAATTTTTATATTCATGATTTCATACATGATTTGTCCTTTTGTGGTTGACTTATTTCACATGATGCCCTCTAGATTCTTCCATGTTATGAGATGTATTGTTATTGTAGATATGCCATTATTCTTTCATCTTTCATATTATTTTCTATTGTATCCCTTATTTTATACATGTTTCCACTGATAAGCATTTAGATTGTTTCTAACATCTTGCTATTGTGAATAATGTGGTGATGCACATGGTTGTGCAAATACCGCTGTTAATGAACACTTACTGTATTAGGCACTGTTCTAAGTTATTTGTAAAGCCAAACCCAAACTCACCGCCATCAAATCCATGCTGACTCATAGCCACCACCTGTGGGTTTCTGAAACTGTTACTATTTTTTTAGACAAATATGTTTTTTGGGGGGGGGCATCACTGCCCTCTGGTGGTGGGAGTAGGAGGCCCAGCCATTGCTCCTGTGGAGCTGGAATTGAACCTCCATCCCAGTGGGCCACAATCTCGCGCACAACCACTACGCCACTGGGGCTCAGCCCTTTGTTTTTTTTATTTATTTTTTGAGATAAATATGTTTTTTTTATCTTGTTTGAGACACAGTTAATTTGGATTGAGTCTGTTATTTTTTTCCAAAGGTTTTATTGGGGGCTCTTACAGCTCTTATATAACTTCAATACATCATTGGTATCAATCATAGTTGTACACATGTTGCTATCTTCATTTCCAAATATTTTCTGCTTGAGCCCTTAGAATAAGCTTCTCTTTCCCCCTCCTTGGTCTTTTTTTAAAAAAAATATCATTTTATTGGGGGCTCAAACAACTCCCATCATGGTCCATACATACATCAATTGTATGCTGGCCACAAGTGTGCAAATGAGACTGTAACTATTTACAGGGGTAAAAATCGAAGTCTTTCTCACATGGAGCTGCTGGTAGTTTCAAACTGCCAACCATGTAGATTGCATCCCAGTACAATCACTATCCCTCCATAGACCCTAGGTTATTTACAAGTATTGCTTATTTTATCCTTCAGAAGACATCATAATAATAAAAACAAACCCCACTGCCGTCAAATATATCCTGACTTAGTGGCTAGAGGGCAGAGTAGAATTGCCCCCTTTATTTGCTAAACTTTAGGCTGAGTTGACAGATCCATCTTCTTTTTCATGGAGCTTGATGGTGGGTACCAGCCACTGACCTTGAAGTTGGTAGTTCATTGTGGACCCATTACACCACAGACAGCATGATGAGAGAGGTATCATTTAATTTTTAGATGTCAACATGGAGGCCAGAAAAAGTGCCCAACTTCACACAGCTTTGAATGACAAGAAAAGACTTGAAATTCCATGAGTTTATTTCCAAAGCCTATGCCTTTTAGGCATCATAAGGTTCTCTCTGTTATTAAGTGTCTCCTGTGATTAGATACACTGGATAATCTCTCTGTGGCATAAACCAGAACTAATCACAGGAGTAAAATTTCTGAAATTCATTTCTGGGGACTGTGCAGTGTATGTAGCTCTTACATGGGGTAGGAGACCTTGAAGGTCATCTCTGAATTCCACTGAGCATCATTATCAACAGTAACAAAGCTGACAAAAAGTTGCTGTAGGGCTGAGCCCTGGTGGCGTAAGTGGTTGAGTGTGGGACTGCAGCCCATGGGCTTGGCGGTTCAAATCCAGCAGTGGCACTCAAGAGCAGTGCTGGGTAGTTCCAACTACCACTAGAGGGCAGTGATGCTTAAAAAACAAACAAACAAAAAGTTGCTGTCCACATAGAATTTTATATTCTGCTAAATCATTTCAGAGAAAAATAAAGATCCCCCTCCACTCCCAGGGAAAGAAGAGTTTACAGTAAGCAGACTTCCAATAAGAAACTTAAGGCATGAATATAAATAAACACTGAACACAAAGAACAACAAAAATATGCCAATCATTGGAAAAGACTAGGAAATAATAAAGGACTAAAATAATGAGCCACAGCTTGTCTGTCAGTTTATTGTAATTGTGTGTTGCTATGATGCTGTAAACTATGCCAGTGATTATTTCAAAATTCCAGCAGGGTCACCCAAAGTGAGCAGGTTTCAGCGAAGCCTTCAGGCAAAGAAAAGACGATGTAGGAATAGGCTATCCACTTCTGAGACATTAACCACTGAAAAATTTATGAATTTCATCAAAACATTGCCAGAAATTGAAACCCTCATAAAGAGAAGTCGAACATCATCAGAGATGGTGCCAGGAGCTGACTCCCTCTTCCTGGAAAGCACTCAAAAGAGGACTGAGAAAGAGCTGCCTCCTCAATATAAAGTCCACCATGGCGATGTGAATCCACCATGGTGATGTGAATGGAGCGAAGCCTGTGTGAGCAAGGGGAGCCTTCGCAATCTTCAATTACTGATGGGGAACAATGCAACGTAAAAAGAAACATTTTCAAAAATGTGCTAATGATCAGAAATTTGAATTGCAAAGTGTAAATCTAGGCAAATTGGGAATGGTCAAAAAATGAAAGTATAACGATTGCAATTTAAGCACTGGTGGGCTGGAATGGACTGTTTGTTATTGGCTGCTTTGAATCAAAATATAATGTCATTTACTATGCCAGGAATAACAAAATCAAGAGAAATTGTGTTTCATTCATTTTCAAAAAGGACATTTCAAAATAAATCCTGAAGTACAATGCTGTCATTGATAGGGTTATGTCTAGTTGCCTTCAAAGATATTCAATCAGTACAACTATTATTAAAATTTATATGCCAACTATTCAAGCTAGTGATAAAGAAATGGAAGAATTCTACCAACATCTTTTCAG
Organism: Nesogale talazaci; assembly: GCA_004026705.1. Classification (NCBI taxonomy): domain Eukaryota; kingdom Metazoa; phylum Chordata; class Mammalia; order Afrosoricida; family Tenrecidae; genus Nesogale; species Nesogale talazaci. Next base: position 22,030 of record PVJH01020314.1, on the reverse strand, counting down.
TTTGAAATTGATAAACTATGCACTCAAGATGAATTGATAATTATGGATGATTGGAATTCAAAAGTTAGGAATAAAGAGGTAGGAATATATAGTCTCAGTGAGGGAAATAAAGCTTGAGATCACATAGCAGAATTTTATAAGACCAATGGTTTGTGCATAGAAAATACCATCTTTTCACAACATAGAAAGACAATTATACACATGCATTTCTCCAGATAGAATAAACAGGAATCAAATTGGCAACATTTGAGGGAAGAGAAAAATAGAGAAGCTTACTATCAGCTGTTAAAAACAGGCAGGGACTATTGAGCAAGCAATCAATCATTTCTATGTAAGTTCAGGTTAATGCTGAGGAAAATTAAAACATGTCCATGAGAACCAAAGTATGATCTTGCCTTCTGAATTTAGAGAATATTTTAAGAACACATTTGAGGCATTTAACAAAGATTACCGAAGACCTGGTGACCTGTGGGAGAATATCAAGAACATCATTCACAAGGAAAACAAAAGGTCATTCAAAAGACGGGCTGGGGCGGGGGGGGGGGAGGTGAGATTAAAGTACATGTCAGAAAAGACGCTGAAACATGCTCTTAGTCGTGGAGTTGCTAGGGCACATAGGAAAAATGATGAAGCCAAAGAGTTGCCCAGAAAACTTCAAAAGGCAGCTCTAGAAGACAAAATCCAATACTATAATGAAACATGCTAAGACCTAGAGTTAAATAACTGAAAAGGAAGAACACATTCTCCTAATTTTCTAAAATCATTTTGTTGGGGGCTCATACAAGTCTTATCACAATCCATAGATGCATCCTTTGTATGTCTAGCACATTTGTTACCCTCATCATTCTCAAAACATTTGCTTTTTACTTAAGCCCTTGGTATCAGTTCCTCATTTTTCCCCACCCTCCCTGCTTCACCCTCACACCCTTGATAATTTATACATTTTTACTATTTTGTCATAGCTTACACTGTCCAATGTCTCCCTTCACCAACTTCCCTGTTGTCCATACCCCAGGAAGGAGGTTATATGCAAATCCTTATAATTGGTTCCCCTGTTCTACTCCACGTTCCCTACATCACCACTCTCACCAATGGTCCTGAAAGGATCATCTGTCCTGGATTCCCTATGCTTTCCGTTCCTATCTGTACCAGTGTACATCCTCTGGTCTAGCTGTATTTGTACAGTAGAATTGGGGTCATACTAGTTGGTGTGGGGAGGAAGCATGGAAGAATTAGAGGAAAGTTATAAGTTTCCTTATTGCTACTCTGCCCTCTGCCTCATCTCCTCCCCGCGACCCTTCTGTGAGGGGATGTCCCATTACATACACACAGACTTTGGTTCCCCAATCTGTACTTCCCTCATTTACAAGATATAATTTTTAGTCCTCTGATGCCTGATACCTGATCCCTTCAACACCTCATGGTCACACAGACTAGTATGCTTCTTTCATGTGGGCTTTGTTGCTTCTGGGCTAGATGGCTGCTTGTTTAACTTCAAGCCTTTAAGATCCCAGACACTATATCTTTTGGTAGTTGGACAACATCAGCTTTCTTCATCACATTTGTTTATGTACACGTTCGTCTTCAGCAATTGTGTCCAGGAGGTGAGCATCTGGAATGCCAGTTTACTAGAACAAAGTGTCCTTGCATTGAGGAAGTATTTGAGTGGAGGTCCAATGTCCATCTGCTGCCTTAATACTAAACCTATAAATATATGCCATTAGGTCTATTTCCCCATGATCATATATAGATACATTTACCTATATACATGACTGTATATAGAGCTCTGTAAATGCCCTTTGCATCATATTCCTTTCCTTATTTTCTTTTGCTTCCCTCTTGTCCCACTAGCATGCTCAGCCTTCATTTGGGTTTCAGTAATTTCTCTTGGTTACATTACCCTTGATCAAACCCTACCAGGCTGTCACACCCTCCTTGCCACTGATTTTGGATCACTTGTTGTTCCCTTGTCCCTGGTTTGATCATTGCCACCTCCTTCCCCCAACCCACCCCATCTTTTATGTCCCCTCAAACCATCAGTCCTGATGTTTTCTCCTCCAGACTGTTCATACCGTCTATATTATCTAGATAGACTTGCAGAGAGAATAATGTGCACAAAAAACAAGACATAGCAAAACAAAGCAACAACAAAAAACAAAATGATGACAACAGCAAAATAACCAATGTCCAAAAAAAAATAATAAAAAAGAAAAATCTGTAACTAGTTCAAGGTCTGTTTGTTGCACTCTAGGAGCATCCTCTAATTGACTCTAATGGGGTGCCATGCTCTGGCCCCAAAATGTGTCCTTGGCACTCCCTCAAGACCTCCGTGCTCTGCTCCCCCACTGTTCTGCTGCACGCCCTTGGTGTTTTGCCTCAGTGTGGTGGCATCAGACAGCGTGCAATTCTGACGCTGTGTCTTCAGTGTTGTTCTCCATAGGGCCATGGGTCAGTGAGAGGAATCATCTCTCATAGTGGGGCTGGCTATATGGGCCTTTCTATGCATTGACTGTTCTGAGTTGGCATATCGTCCTCAAGGTCGGTGGATCAGGATGCACTCCACTCTCTATTCCTCTCCCTTCATTTGCTCCCCTGTGCTCTAGTCAGACATGTCCTTGAGCTGCAGCTTCAGTCCTGTCCTCTAAAGTAAATTCTTCTGGAGGTGGGGGCAGCCTTTCAGCATATTTTAAACAGAAAGAACTCGAGAAAATGTTCAAGCCTTGAGTTGCAATATTGAAAGAGCCTATGGGAAAACACTTGAATGATGCAAGAAGCATCAAAAGATGGATGGAAATAATCCACAGCCACAGTACCAAAAAGAGCTAGCTAACATTCCACCATATCTGGAGGCAGCACATGTGTCAGAACCAACTGTGCTAAAAGAGGAAGTTCAAGAAGTTTTGAAAGCATTAGTTTAAAAAAAAAGGCTTCAGGAATTGATGAAATACCAATTGAAATCTTTCAACAAATTGATGAAACACTGGAAGCACTCACTCCTATATGCCAGGAACTTTGGAAGATGACTAAAAGGAAGAGTTCCATATTTGTACCTACTCCAAAGAAAGGTGACCCAACATAATGCTCAAATTATAAAACAATATTGTTGCCATTACATGCAAGTAAAATTTTGCTGAAGATTCCAACAATGATCGTCGCAGGATATTGGCAGGGAGCTGCCACAGGTTCAGGTCAGAATCAGAAGCAGATGTGGGATATCATTGCTAATGTCATAGGAGTGTTGACTCAAAGCAGAGAATACCGGAAAGGTGTTTACTTGTGTTTCATTGATGATACAAAGGCATCTGACTGTGTGGACCCTAACAAACTATGGATAGCTTTAGAAGAATGGGATCTCCAGAACAGTTCATTGTCCTCATTCAGAAGGTGTACATAGATGAAGAGGCATTTCTGTGAAGAAAACAAAACAATGCTGAATTGTTTAAATTGAGAAAAGGTGCGTGTTAGGTTTCTATCCTCTCGTCATAATAGTTCAATGTACCATAATAATTTAATCTGTACACTGAGCAGATCATCAGAGAAACTGATATAGATGAATAAGAATGCTGCATCAGGTTAACAGGAAAGTTTAACAGCCTCATATATATAAATACCACAACCTTTGTGTTGGTCTGAGTAGACTACAGAAACAAATTCATAAACACACATATGGACATAAGAGAAAGGTTTATCTACAAGAGGAATGGAACATAGAGAAAGCATCCCAACCCAGTCCAATCCAAGGTCATAAGTCTGATATTAGCGCATATGTCTGATTCCAGTCTATAGTCTTCTTCAGATTCACAAGACATGTGCAATGACACCAGAACAATCACAGGAGAGTGGGTGCAGAGTCTTACATATCCAGCTGCAATAGAAGTATGCTGGTGCTGGCAGGGTTCTCCCCATGGCTCCTCGTTTCCAGAATTCAGGGTCCATCAGCAGTATCCAGTGACGGTAAAAGAATCTCAGCATTGGTAGGGGTCTCTCTGTCATTTTTCCAACTTCTGAGGCTTGGTTTCATCAGGCTAAGCCCATGTGGCTTCTCCTCTGGCTTCTCCAGGACTCAGGGTCTATCAGTACGCTGTCATCTTGTCTTGTCAGTCGAGCATACCAAGGGACTGAGTTTTGTGTCTTGTCAGTAGTGACTGAGTCTATAGTCTCTCACCTCCGTGGGGACAATATCATGAGATTTCCCAGGATTCTCAGAGAAAGCCATGCCCACACAGAGATTTCATTGGCTATCTCCATATTTACAGCTAGACTCCACCCCTACACTCCCAATCATGAAATTGACATCAAGTACATGACCACCACAACCTTGCTTGCTGAAAGTCAGAGGACTTGAAGCACTTGCTGATGAACATCAAGGATGGCGGCCTTTAAGATGGGTTACAACTCAATGTCAAGAATAAAGTCCTCACAACTGGACCAATAGGTAACATTATGATTAATAGAGATCTAATCATGCTTAGATCCCCAATGTTCATGCATGCAACAATCAAGAGATCAAGAAGTACATTACATTGAAAAAATCTGCTGTGAGAGACCTCTTTAGAGTATTGAAAGTGAATATGTTACTTTGAGGACTAAGGTACACCTAATTCAAGTTATGATATTTTCAATTGTCTCATGGACCTGGAGAAAGATGGGCATTGGAGAAGGAAGACAATGAATGGATGCATTTGAATTGCAGTTCTAGTGAAGAATGTTAAAACCACCATGGACTGCCAAAAGGAACACAAATTTATCTTAGAATAAGTACAGCCAGCATGTTCCTTTAAGACAAGGATGGGAAGACTTCATCTTTCAAACTTTGGACACGTTGTCAGAAGAGTTCGGGCCCTGGGGAAGGACCTCATGCTTGGTAAAGTGGAGCAGAGTAGAAGAGAAAACTTGCCATAATGACTACAACAAGGGGTGCAGATAGGAACAATTGTGAGGCTGGAACACGAGCAGGCTGTATTTTGCACTCTGCTTAGAATCACTATGGGACAGAATTGAATGGATGGCCCCCAAGAATCAAATGGAGCTGAACTATCTGAATTTTGACTACTGATCCTGTATATATGCTCCCTGGTTTCTGAAAGTTTAGATTCATTTTTAAAACCAGTCTTCTAAAAGTTCATAATGATGAACCTAGGTGTAGTTTCATTTACATTTGCTATGCCAGTTTCCTCTTTCAATTAAGAGGTCCAGATTCTTCAAAATTGGTGGATTTAATTAAATTTTCTAACCACTTATTTCCTCCTAGCTATCTAGTTGTTTTTCCTCTTTTTCTTACCACCCTAGAATTGAAATTTTAGACTTTCTGAGTATGTTGTTCATGTGGTAAATTCTTAAACTGGACTGGTCTATGTAACGCACAACAGCCAACAACTGTTGCCATAAAGTTGATTCCAAAACATGGAAGGACTGACTTATTAGATGTAGTTTGCCAAATTTGGCTCTGAAAAGTCCCTGATTGAAATCTGAACCCCCAATATTTGTTAGCAGCCAAATGTGTTAGTTATTGGGCCCACCCAGGAATTCCTATATAAGTCACAGTGAAACTACCAACGCAGAATAATCAAATAAAGCATTTAAATGCCAAAGTACGTGTGCAGTACAATACAATTTCAATAAAACCTAAAGATAAAATTATTGTGTCCGTATGCATACATCACTCATAAACATATATGTGGCATCTACAAAGAGTTTGTGGAGAAATAAAATGAAAGGATAATGGGATTTCTCCACAAACTTTTTGAAGCGCCGTTGTATAGGAAATTTCTTGTCCAATTCTTGTCCAATTCTTTTGTCATTTAAAATTTTTGACATAAGAAATATTAAAATGTTTTCCATTTAAAAACATTATTTTAATTGGGAATTCATACATATATAAGTCCATAGTCCAATCACATCCAGCAGAATTGTACATTTGCTACCACAATCCATTTACAAACATTCCTTCTCTACATGAATTCCTTGACATTGTTTCCCCTTCACCCCACCACCACAACTGTGTCCTCCTCCCTCTGAAACCCTTATTCCACTTGCTGTCTTTAACACTTCATCACTGCTGGGTTTCATATACCAAAAAATGAAAAAAGCACATAGCATGAACTTCAAGAGGGTGACATTCCCCCCAGTAAACTAATCCTTTGATATATGCCCTAATATATACAAACAAAACACCAACATATATATACATATATAGCAGTAGGTTTTATTTATATATATGTACAAATATATCTATAAAATACAAACCAAAATTACTGGAAGTTTTGGAAATTAGATCATATCCAGCCTGCATCATAATGCATAGGGGAATCTGCTGGCAAAGCTTTAACTGTTCAAGTCAAATGTATGGTTTCAATCTTCTATACTCAACTATCTGACCTATTATATTCTATAACATGAATTTATCCTGATTTATTTAATTATTCCTTTGGTGACCTTTCATATTGTTTATATATATTTTTGCTATTATGAATATTCTGTGATGAGTATTTTGTGCTAAATAACTTGATTATTACATGGAGTCTCAGTTTTCATAAGTTTCAGTATACTTAAATTTAATAAGCAGAATTGTTTCTTGTACTCTGCTTCTAAGACTAAAGGCCACCTAATTTTAGGATTTTCCTTAACTGCTGGGGAACAAGTTAAATTGGGGACAGGCACAAATAAATTCCTAAATGAATGAAAGATAATTTATCTCTTAATCATATAATAATGATGGGTATACAGTGTTTGAGATATGCTTTACATATTTTTTCATGTTTGATATATTTTAAAGCAATGTAGAAATCACTTAAAGAGATTCAAGTGAGCCCTAAACAAACATTCATGAACTACATTAAGCTATCCAGTGATACATTGTTGAGTGATAAGAGTGGAACATTTCTTAACAGTTATCACTCCACTCAGTTCATTTCCAAAGCAGAAATACTCCATACTTTCAATTACCTTATTCCCTAGTTCATTTGGCAGTTTCATTTGGCAGTTTCATTTGGCAGTTCAAACCACCTGTTAATTCTTTCCATGCATTTTTTTATTTCATTAATTATATGATTTCATTCCAGTTTTTAACTATTTAATTTTTTTGGTTTTGTTCATATATGGTTTTTGGTGGTAGAAACTATTTGCCTCAACTACCACCCACCCCCCACCCCCCAAATTTGGCAGCCCGAATCTATTTGAAGATGCCATTGTAGAGAGGCAATCTACTTGTATGAGATTTCCGCTGTTGAAAAGCCAAGGGCAAATAGTTCCATTTGGGGCCTCTCAGCCACGAGTCAGAAACAACTGAGTAGCAATAGGTTGAGTATTAGGCTGTTTTTCTCGTGCATTATTTTCCTGATTTCCTGGGGTTCTTTGTTTCTGATTATCTTTAGTTCTACAAGCATATTAGATACTGTTCTTTAAAGCTTTTCTAATTTGTTCATTGGCCAGGCTTCTATTTAAAATAAGGTTTTCTCTCTCATGGTCTTTTTCTTTTGAATGGACCACCATTTCCAGTTTTTCTGTGTGCCTTGTTATTGTGTTCTTTTTATTGGTGCCAGGAGATTAAAAAATTGCAAGGTGTTAGCATTTTCAGGCGTCTGCATGTACAATGTACAGAAAGCACTCATTTATGCAAGAAAATCTTAGGCACAGCCTCACACTGCTTTCTCCCTCTCCCCTACCTCTGAAAGATCAGGTTCAAGCCAAACTGTGATCTCAGTACTTTAGGCAACTTCTAGATGCATCAGAAAACACACACACAAAATCAATCTTCCCTCATGCCATCACAGCCTTCCATCTTCATTTTCTGTTTCTTCCTCCACTGTGTGAGATTTCTGAATCAAACCACATTGAGGTTTCAGGTTCTGAGTTCACTCCTACATTGGTCAAAATATACACCTGAACACTGCTAGCACCATCTAACCTGTTTACTTCTTAGTCTACAAAGAGCCGGGGTAATGGAGTGGGTTAGACACTGAACTGCTAACAACACAGTCAGTTGTTTGAAGTCCCCAATTGCTCCTTGGATGAAACATTGAGACTATCTGCACTCATAAAGGTTTAAACTGGTAGAAACTCAAAGGGGCAGTCCTACCCTGTCTTATGTGATTTATTTGAGTAGAAATTGACTCAATAAGAGGGGTTTGGGCTTTGTTTTTCTTAGTGCACAAGAGAGTCATTGGTCTACTGGGTCTGCAGCTGAGACTCTGAAAGCTTTCAACTGTTGAATTGTGAAGGAAGGGAGTGGAACGAATGGATGAAGAGCCTTTTTCTACTGGTGAGATTTTGCCTTTACCTTATTTCATTTCATTTCATGACTATTCCTGTCAGGTTTTATTGCCTACATTCTCAGGATTCTTACAGCGTTAAGTGCAAATTTTTAATATCTTTTCACAGTGTTCATGTGGGAAAGGTCAGAATCTGCTTCTTACTAAAAGCGTTTAATATATCATTTTGAAACTTAAGTTCTAGGTCCTTAAAAACAAACAAACACTTCAAACTTTCTGATGAAAAACTAGCACATTACCAACAAAGGCAAAACAAAAGCTATGGGCATATACATAAGCAAAGTTGATTAATTTGGGAGGAAGAAAAGGGTGTCTAGTAATGACTCACTTGCGCATCCTTCTGCTGCCAGACCAGAAAAGAGGGAGGTAAGATGAAGGAGACTGGAAGGTGGAGTCCCGAAAGTAGAACTAGGATACCAGGGTCAGCCCTGAACCCCACATTTCCATTCACAAAGCAAACCAAGAATACACTAAATCACTCTGCGATCAATGGGCTGGACTCGGGTCCTCTCTGCCCTAGTTACATAGCAAGTAACTATTTCCCCAGGTTGAACCCTAAAGGGGACATAATCCCAGACACCTAATCACAGAACCCCACATCAGAGCTCCCTGATCTGTTAGGTGTCTTGAGCTTAGAACCTGGGCAGTAGGTCGGGTGGGAAACCATAATCGGGAGTAGAAAAAAAAAAAGCAGGAATTTACCTGAGTCAGGGTGCAATGTGGCAGAAAAGAAGCAGATATAGTCCAGGGGGTGAATTCTGTTCCAGTTGACCGAGAAGTAAACAATCTTCCTTATAAGCTGGATCTTCCTCTCTGGGGACCAGTGTGACAGCTTCCAAATCAAATCAAGGGGCTTCATAAGCCCAAAATAATAAATTATATTTTCTGGGGAAAAAAACCGCAAATCCCAGCCTCATGGATCAACCTCCCAGGAACTAAGGAAGCACACAGATTGAATCTCTTAACATATATTTACATAAGAAGGGAGCCCACTAAAGAGTTTGCTACAGAGCCTGGAGGCTATCAATATAAAAAAGACCCTGTCCCTAAATGAGCAAAGTCTGGGAGCCAATTTAATTCTATTTTAACTGGGGGTGGGGGGAGGTGGGGAAGAGGGGAGACAGACCTCTGAGCTAGTAGGACATAAGCAGTCTAGATATATTAATCAACCCAAATCCCCTCTCAGTGAGTCTACACACAGCTGGGGAGGCCCTGCCTATCCTGGGGCCCTCCATGGAGCTGAGGGAACACCTTGTCCACTCCCCACCCACTTGCTGCAGTGCTGGATACAACACAAAGCAGGCATACCAGTGCTCAATACCACTGGGAACTGACGCCTGGCCATTGCTGTGATCTTGCCTTCGATGGTAATCCCACCCATCATCTGTGGGACACTGCAACAAGCAGGCACACCACCCTGCTACACGGAGGCAGCGTTGGAACTCCTTCAGCTCCATGGTCAGGCAATCAAGTCTGAGTTATTTCCTTATTTATCACTCTATTTCTTCTTTCTTTCTTCTCTTTCCCTGCTGTCTTCCCCACCACAGTTGATCTCAGAGACCAAGATTTTTTTTCTCGTTTTCTTTCTGTTTTCTTCCTCTTCTTTACTTTTCCTCTTCTCTCCTGCTCTTTCCTACCGTACACCACTGCGGGATTCTACCCTCCAGCACTATGGGTCACTACCCTCCACCTAGGGCGACTCAACTCAAATAACTGGGGGAACTTCAGCTTGCCCTCTGTGGAAGGGCTGCACATCACACAAAGCAGTTGTGGCAGTTCTTTACAGTGCTCTTCACTGCTGAGGAAACCTCGTTTGGACATCTGCCAAGTACCACTGAGTTCCCTGCACTAAAAGGCCACACCAATCTGTCACCTTGGGGCAGGGCTAAAATGCCTCTAGGCCCACATTCAGACAAGCAGGGATCAGCTATCCTATATTCTTAATTTTTTTCCTTCTCTCCTTACCTTCTCAGTCAATCTTAATGCACACAGTTGTGTTTTTCCCTTTCTCTTCTCTTTGTTTCTTCTTGCTCTGTTCTCCTCTCTTTCTGCTTTTTTGTTTCTCTCCTCCTCCTCTCTTTCCTTCCACCTGCCACTGCTGGTTTCCAGCTCCCAATCCTCTGTCTAGGTCAACTCTGCCCACCCTTGAGGAGATCCTGGCCCCTCTGACAGTGCTGTGCATGAAATGAAGCACTGTTACAGCACAGGGCTCAGTAATCTACATTTCTTCTCTCTTCACTCCCTCCTTTCTTATTCTTCTTGCACTCTTTCTTTTCTCCTCTTCAATCCTTCTCTCTTTTCCACCACAGTCTCAGCCGACTCATTTTTCCTATTTTTTAGTTTCTTTTTCTGACAGTTTTTACTTTTATTTAGTCTTAGCATTTTTTTTTTTTTTGTGAGTGGATGTAAGCTTGCTTGGAATCTTTCTCCTGTCTTTGTTTTATTCTCCTCTCCCTCCCTTTTCTTTCACAAGTCACTATTGTCCTCCAGGTCACCCCCTTCCACCAAGGGTAACTCTGAAGCAGCAGTCGAGGGACACCCCTGACCTGCATTTGCTGGCTTTCCACATAGCTGGAGAATTCACACCATCCGTCCTCCATACCCCAAGTAGCTGGGGATGCTATCCCTCAAATGGCTGAGGGAACTACAGCCTAAACCCCTAGTCCCTACAAGAGACTGGGGGAACACCTGTCCACCACCAATAGTGCTCCATGGTGCTGCAAGAACATCTGTCCAACTTCTAAAGAAATCTCTCTGATAAGGCTAATTCTGCCCGCCAACTACAGTGCTCTGCACCTCACATGCTCTCCTTGGCATTCCAGTTACAGAGGGAAGCACCATACACTGCACAAGGAGCTCCAAGCACTGTGAAAGAAACCACTATGCCCTACTTAGAGATCAGCCAGTGAAACATGACCCTCCTAGGCCCACAACCCAACCAGTGTCCCATGAAAGGACTATCCAACTTATAGTCCACAGAACAAAATATTGGTAGGCTAGGGTAAGAGTGAAACCACAGGAAGATCCAGCAATAACCTGACCCCCCCCCCCAGAACAGCTGTCTACAGATATTTTATTGAAGCACTCATATGAGTCCTCCAAGAGAGAACCCAGTGCTTTTGGACTCTGGTAGCTAGTTCCAGGCTCCTCCAAAGTAACATGACAAAAGAAACCAGCCCCAATAGCCTCAACAAAAAAGCAGGAGAAACAAAGACAATGCCAGACAAAATCATGAACCTAACGATGTGAATAAAAGAAGCAGATATTAACCAACCAGAGAAGGAAGTTTTCCGAATGCTGCTTGGAGTCATACAGGATATGAGAGAAGCAGTATAGAAAAAGGTTGAAGTAATAGAGAAGATAAAGGCAACACACACCAAAGGGAAATACAAGACTTAAAGGCTAAAATAACAAACAAAATCCAGTGGCAAATTGACAGACTTTGCCAACTGACTTGAGACTTGATGTGCCAGTGACTTACAGGATGACCAAGCAGATCTCAACAAATGTGAAAAGAAGTCAAATAACACAATCACAGAAGCAGAAAAACTGAGAGTCATGTCTGATGCTATGAAGATGAACAATATTAGAATAATCGGACTGCCAGAACAAGACACAACAAAGATGTCAGCAGTGAAAATAGGGAGGAAATCCTTAGAGGAAAACTTCCCTAGCTGAATAAATGAAAATCAGGCAATCAAGAGACTGAAAAAACACCAGCCAGAGTAAACTCCAAGAAGAACTCACCAAGACACATAATACTTAAATTATCTAGCTATGAGGAAAAGAAGATCTTAAGATCAGCTAGGGAAAAGGAAGTAGTCACATATAAAGACACTTCAATAAGAGTATGATCAGACCTATCAGCAAACATAATGATGAAGAGGAGGAAATGGAGTAGCATATTCCAAAAATGGAAGGAAAACAATGCAAACCCAAGAGTACTATAAATGATCAAATTATCTATTTAGATGGAGAAGTAAGGGCCTTCCTAGACAAGGGAAAACTCAAAGAATATACAAAAGGAAACCCAGTCCTACAAAAGATCCTTGCAGATCCTATATGGTCAGAAGAACAACACTCATAGGGTGCAAATAAAAGACCACCATTTATAACAACTTCACCGATAGGACCACAAAGAGAAAACTGCCCCCGAGTAACATTGGCTCAGTAGGGAAAAGAAGGCAAAAATGAAACACACACATACACCCACACACACACACCACACATACGCAGCACAAGTGGATAAGAAAGATAGGAAGGAAAGCACCCAACAGAAAGGTGACCAGATGTCCAGCCTTTTAACAACTTAACAATGTCCTGTGGCATATTAAAATGAAAATGAATATATTACAATACTATTTTTGCATTCTATAAAAATTTTTTTGCCCCATATAGACCAAATTTTAATCCAGAACCCACCCCCACCCCATCCCTGTCAATGGTGTCTGCTTAAAATCTGGTCCCTTTATGAGTCCACAGATGTATGTAATCACACTGAATATCAATGGCTTGAACTTGGGCATTAAAAGGCCGAGGCTAACAGACTGGCTTAGGAAACACAACCCATCTATCTGCTGCCTATAGGAGATACATCTTAATCTTGCAGACAAAAATAGGCTGAGAATTAAAGACTGGAGAAATATATACCAAGAAAATGGCAATTAAAAAAGAAGCAAGGGTAATGATCTTAATATCAGACAAAATTGAACTCAAAGTATAGGTCATAACAAGAGACAAGGAGGGGCACTATGTACTGATCAAGGAAACAGATCAAGAGCCAATGAGCATAATAAAGATATTCACACCCAATTAGATACCTGTGAAATTCTAAATCAAACACTACAAAACATGAAAAAAGAAATCACAGGCTCAACAGGCTCAACAATTATAGCTGATGACTTTAATACACCACTCTCTGAAAAAGACAAATCACTGGGAAATGAACTCAACAAGGAGGCTAGAGAACTAAACAGCACAATTGAAGGACATAACCTGATAGATATTTTCAGAGTAATCCACCCAAATGGAAAAAAAAAAAACGACATTCCTTTCATCCTCACATGGCATATATTCAGAGATAGACTACATGCTGGGACATAAGTCAAACGAGTAAATTCAAGCACATAGAGATTACACAGACATCTCTCTCTGATCATTGTGCTATAGGCTGGGAATCAACAGAAGGATGGTGAAAAAAAACCAAGGGCAATCAATTTGAGGATGAAAATTTCTCTACTGCAAAAGGAGTGGGTGTTGACACAGATTGGAGATGAAATCAGGAAGTTTCTAGAAACCAATGAGAATGAAGATATGGCATACCAAAACACTTGTGACACAGCAAAGGCATTTATCAGAGGAAGGCTGGTAGCAACAAATGCACACATGAAAAAAGAAGAGAGACTTTTGGTTGATATGCTGGCACAAACTTACACCAATTAGAGCACAGTCAACAGGACAATCCTCCTAATAGCAACAGGATAGAAATAATAAAAATCAGAGCTGAGATACAGTAGAGGGAAAATAAGAAAACAATGGAAAAATTAAAGGTGATGAAAGTTGGTTCTTTGAAAGAATTAACAAATTGACGACTCACAAGCCTAACTAAAGAAGGGAAAGAACAGATGTCAGTTGCAAGGATAAGGGATGAAACAGCGGACATGATAATGGACCCTAATGAATAAAGAGGACAATTACATAGTACTATGAAGGCCTGTACTCTAACAAATTCAACAACTTGGAAGACATGGACAAATATTTGGAAGCACAATCCTTCCCTAGACTATCTCAGAAGAATGTCAAGAACCTCAACAGAACCATAGCAATGGAAGAAATAGGCCAGGTTATTAAGGGATTACCAACTAAAAAATCCCCTGGCCAGAGGGATTCACAGGAGAATTCTACCGAGCATTCAGGGAACAACTGACACGTACCCAACTGACACGTACAAACTCTTTCAGAATATAGAAAAGGAGAGAAAACTCCTAAATTCTTTCTATGAAGCTAGTATAACTCTGATACCTAATGTGGGCAAGGATCACACAAGAATTAAGAACCACAAATCAATATCCCTAATGAACATTGATGCAAAAATCCTTAACAAAATACTGGTCATAGAATACAAAAGTATGTTAAAAAAATAATCCACCATGACTAAGTGGGATTCAAGGATGCAGGGAAAGTTCAACATAGGAAAGACCAATAGCATTATTTGCCACATTGACAAGAAAAAGGATAAGAACCACATGACAATATCGATAGATGTGGGAAAAGCATTTGGCAACATTCAACACCCATTCCTCTTTAAGACACTATAGAAGATAGTAATAGAAGGAAAATTCTTCAAGATTATACAGACTATATATGAAAAACCACAGCCAACATGGTAGTTAATCAAGAAAAAACAAAAACAATTCCACTGAAAAAGGGAACCAGACAAGGATGTTCCTTGTTCCCACTCCTATTTAACTTCATATTGAAGGTCCTAGGTAACAATATAAGACAAAGAAAGGACATCAAAAGTGTTCATCTGGGGAAGAGGCAAAATTATTATTATTCACAGACAATATGATTCTATAAATCAAAAATCCCTTAAATTCCACTAGTAGAATGTTGGAAACAATAGAGAAATATGGCAGAGTGGCAGGATACATGATCAACAAACAGTAGTCTGTCAGTCTGCTTTACATATCAGATGAGATCACAGAAGAGGAAATTAAAAAGACAGTTCCTTTTACTATAGCCAAGCACAAATTGAAATACCTAGGAATATATATATATATATATATATATATATAATGAAAGATTTTTGTGAGGAAATTTATAGAACACTATTACAAAAAGTAAAGAGAAACCTCAAGAAATGGAAGAATATCCCATGCTCATGGATTGGAAGACTCAGTATAGTAAAGATGTCAGTTCTACCCATCACTATATAAGTTCAATGATATCCCAATATAAATACCACCATTCTTCTTCAAAGAATTGGAACAAATGATGACCAACTTCATACAGAGAGGGAAGAAGCCCAGAATTGGCAGATAGCTCCTCAAGAGGAAGAGTAGGAGGGCTTGCTCTACCTGACTTAGCATGTGTTATATGGTCGCTTGTCAAAGCAGTGTGGTACTGGTATAATGACAAATATTCAAACCAATGGAAAAGAGCTGAAGACCTGGAAATAAAAACATGAACATACAGGCAACTGATTTTTGTTAAGGGCTCAAAAAATATCAAATGGGAAGCAGTTGCCCTCTTCAATAAAAGGTGTGGAACAAAAAATATATCTACCTGCAGAAAAATGAAGCAAGACCCTTACCTCACTCCACACAAAAGAATAAACTCACAGAGGGTAAAACTCCAAACAATTTTCGCCATTGGTAAGGGAATTGGGACAAACTTGAGGACGTTGGCACAGGGAATACATAGGCTATCAGGAATGAGCAAGGCTAAAAATACAGAGAAGTCACAAATAGACAAGTGGGATATACTAAAGATAAATCACCTGTATACATCAAAAGAATTCACCAAGAGAGTAATAAGAGATCCCACCGACTGGGAAAACATCTTTAGCAATAGCACATCAGACAAAGCACTTATTACTAAAATCTGCAATACTTTACAAGCTTGCAATAAGAGAAAAATTAACTATTCACTGAGGAGGTGGGCAAAAGATTTAAACAGAGGTTTCACAGGGGAAGAAATCCAACTGGCCAAAAATCATATGAGAAAACATTCGTGATCATTAGCCATAAGAGAAATGCAAATTAAAACAACGATGAGATACCACCTAACATCATCAAAAATATCCCAATTCAAAAAATCAGTAAGCAACAAGTATGGTGTGTGTGTGTGTGTGTGTGTGTGTGTGCGCGCGCACGCGCACGCAATGATACAGGAACCCTTATCCACTGCTGGTGGACCTGTAGGTATGTAGAGTCTCTATGGAAATCGGTTTGGCGATTTCCTAAACAGATGGCAATTGACCTACCATATGACCCAGCAATCCCCCTACTGGGACTATACCCAGAAAAATCAAGAAACAAATCACTGTCAGACATCTGTGCTCCAATGTTCATTGTGGCACAGTTTACAATTGCAAGGAATTGGAAACAACCTAAATTTCTATCAGCAGATGAATGGATTAAAAAACTATGGTACATACGGACAATGGAATACTATACATCACTGAGAAGCAGTGAGGAATGCATGAAGCATATCACTGCATGGAAAGAACTGAAGGAAATCATGCTAAGTGAAGTAAGCCAAGTACAAAATGACAAGTTCAACATGAGTCTGCTAAGGTAAGCTTTTAAAAAATGCAAAAGGGAAAAAGGGAAAATTCTACTATATATGAAAATTTCTGGGGTAAGGTCCAGGTAATTTGGCAGGGGCCAGACCTAATCCAGGGCTACATATGGTACTCAACTAAAAAGAAGGGGGAAGAGGAGAGTAGATAGCAATGTGTAGACTGGGGATAGGGGACTAACCCACCCAAGGGAGAGTATTGTTTATATCTCCACTGGGAAGGTGGGACCAGACTTAAACCTGGTGTTCTGGGATGTGAATGCAACAAGCATGATGGCGGCATGGAGACGGGAGCCAATGGAGGGCTCTGAGAACCAGGCCTCAATCCCAAACATGTGGACAACTTCCCCTCCCCCCAGAAAAATGTACTTTAGAGGACAGCACTGAAGCTCAGGGGGAGATGGACATGTCTGACCAGAACACACAGGATTGAATGAAGGGGGAGGTAGAGAGAGTGGAGTGCCTCCTGGCCCAACAATCCTTGAGAACAACATCCCCCTTCAGAACAGCCAATGCACAGAGAGGACTAGATGACCGACTCTACTTTGTATCACAACATCCCTTGCTGACCCAATGTCCTACAGGGGACAACACTGGAGACAGTGTCAGGATTGCATCAGAGCTGTACCACACAGAGGGAAACACTAAGGTCATGCAGCAGCAGCCGGGGGAGCAGAGCATGGAGGTCTTGAGGGAGTTCCAAGGATAGATTTGGAGGCGAGGGTGTGGAACTCCATTGGACTAGATCAGAGGTCACTCCTAGAGGTCAACAAACAGACCTTGAACTATTTACAGGTTTTTTCTTTTTTATTTATATATTGTTTCTGGGCATTGATATTTTCTTGTTGTAGTTGTTTTATTTTCTTTTGTCACTTCATCTTGTTCTATCTTGTTTTTGTGTGTACATTATGCTGTCTGCAGGGCCATCTAGGTAAGATAGGCTGGATGAACAGTCTGGAAGAGAAAATGATGGGACTAATGGTTCTGGGGGTATATGGGAGATGGGGAAGTGGGGGAAAGTAGGTGGTGTTGATCAAGGGAGAAGGCAACAAGTGATCCAAAATCAGTGGTAAGGAGGATGTGATAGACCAGGTAGGGATTGATCAAGGGTAGGTAAATTGAGAGAAATTACTGAAACCCAAATGAAGGCTGAGCATGATAGTGGGGTAAGAAGAAAGTAAAAGGAAATAGAGGAAATAGACAAAGGGCATTTACAGAGGTCTAAGTACAGGCAAGCACATCAGTAAATATATTTATATATGATGATGGGGAAATAGACCTATGGGCATGTATTTATAGGTTTAGTATTAAGGCAGCAGATGGACATTGGGCCTCCACTCAAACACTTCCTCAATGCAAGGACACTTTGTTCTAGTAAACTGGCATTCCTGATGCCCACCTCCTGTATATGATCACTGAAGATAAATGTGTGCACATGTAAATGTGATGAAGAAAGCTGATGGTACCAGGTTATCAAAAGACATAGCAAATGAGGTCTTAAGGCTTGAAAGTAAACAAGCGGCCATCTAGCTCACAAGCAACAAACCCCACATGGAAGAAGCACACCATTCTGTGTGACCAACAGATGTCAAAGGGCTTAGGAATCAGGCATCAAAGAACATAAAGTCATCTCAACATGGGCCCACTTTTGCTTTAGGATTGATGAAGACAAATGTATGCATAAGCAAGTGTGAGGAAGAAAGTTGATGGTGCTCAGTTATGAAAAGATAGAGCGTCTGGGGTCTTAAAGGCTTGATCATCTAGCTCACAAGCAAAAAAAATCCCACATGGAAGAAGCACACCAACCTGTGTGATCACAAGGTGTTGAAGGGATCAGGTATCAGGCATCAAATAACTAAAAATTATATTATTGTAAATGAGATGGAGTACAGGTTGGGGACTCAAAGTCCATCTGTAGATAACGGACTTCCCCTTACAGAGGGGTCACAAGAAGGAGATGAACCATTTAGGGTGCAGTGTAACAATGATGAAGCATGCAGTTTTCCTCTAGTTATTCCATGCTTCCTCCTCCCCACTATCATGATCACAATTCTACCTTACAAATCTGGCTAGACCAGAGGTTGTACACTGATACAGGTATGAACCGGAAACATAGAGAATACAGGATAGATGATCCCTTCAGGACTAGTGGTGAGAGTGGTGATAATGGGAGGGTGGAAAAAAGGCTAGAAAAGGGGAACTGATGATAAGGATCTACATATAATCTCTTCCCTGGAGTACAGAAGTGGGTGAAGAGAGACAATGGACAGTGTAAGATATGACAACATATTACTAATTTATAAATTATCAAGGGTTCATGAGGGAGGGGGTGAGCAGGGAGGGAGGGGAGAAATGAGAAGCCAGTACCAAGGATTAAAATAGAACACAAATGCTTTGAGAACGAGCAGGTGCAACTTGCTTTATAAGAAGCCCTAATAATAATATTTGGTATTGATATAAGAAGCAAATGATACTCAACAAATACAACGGGGGCTTCAAAAGTTCATGGAAAATTCATTTATTCTTTAATTCTATTTTCCCATAAACTTTTAAAAAGTCACTGCATATATGCAAGTATGAAGGTGCGTCAAAATTCTACAGAACCATAGAAATCTTTATTAAATGCACCTATAAAAATGTGACACTATTATTTCTTGACACATTTTCCCTCTAGGTCTATACACTTCTGAAGGGGATGTTTCCATTTCCTTAAGTCTGCCCCAAAGAATTCAACATTCTTTGATTTGCACTCGTCATAAGACAGCTTTGGCTTCCTTGAGGGAATCAAATCTGCTTTTTTCCCCCTTCAATGTTCTGTATATGTAGACAACAAAATGAAGTCTGAATAGCACAAGATTAGGGCTGGACAGTTACTAGGGTCATGCTTGCCAATAAATTCTTGTAGGTTAGTATTCGGTGCCCTTGAATAACCAGCAGGTACATTGGGGTGATGGAGAAAAATTCCTCATCCCAACTTCTCTGACCTTTTACTAGCAATGTCATGTCCCATTGCTTTAAAAATCTCTTTTCTAAAAAGCCACTGTTATTATCCTGTGACCTTTGAGAAAATTTATGAAGACTTAGAATTTCTCCCCCAAATGGGCATAACTTTCTTAGCTCATTTCTCTGCTTTGGATTTGAATAGCCCAGGAAATATCTCTAGAAGTCACTGTTCTGGTTAAACCTTTTGTTTAAGGGCCCCTGAGAAATCTAAGACAAGTGCACTTGTCTGCAGTTATCCACGAATTGCAGAGAGAAGTTTAAACAGGGCTTGCTTGGAATAAAACTATATAGGTGTGAACTGGAACCTTAGTAACAATACGTTTCATTGCCCTTGGATGTGTGAGGAATCAGTATCTGATAAAGGAAACATGGAAAATAATGAGACATCAGCAAATATCTGATGACATCATTATAGTATCGTTATCCATATGGATGAAAATTCATAGGAGCAGCATAGAATATACCAAAAAAAAAAAGGACTTTAAAATAGACCAAGGTATGAAATGAAAAAATTAAAATTTTTTTAAAAATTAAAAAAAAAATTTAAAAACCCCACAACCCTTGCAATCAAATTTAGGTAACAACCCAGGAGCAGAAAAAAATATATCAAACAGTGTAAATCCATATAAGGAATAAAAATTGCATATTTACTTATAGGAAAGCTCTAAGATGACTGACTAAAATTATTTTTAAAAGTAATTTAGAAATTATATATTAGCGGAAAAATTGCAACACATCACAGAATAGAGTTAATATCTACACTTTATGTATTCTTGAAATATGTGATGTCAAATTCACAGCAGAGAAACATAGATAAAAAAAACTGAAGAACAAATTTAAATGGCTAGTATTCATGTGTAAAAAAATTGGGGTCTGGTATGGTGGTCATGTGCTTATGTTAATTTCATGATTGAGATGTAGTGTTGGTGTCTAGGCTGTTTATCTAGAGATAGCCATTGAATAGTCAATGAGGTCTCAGGGTGGGCATGGCTTTCTCCTGATACATCTGGGAAATCTTGTGATATTTTCCTTGTGAAGATGAGAAGCTATCTCCCCAGTTGTTGGGAGTTAGTCTCAGAGACAATTAATCATGGACGAGATGGCAGCGTCTGAGGAGCTGGAAAAGCTACACGGCTTTGAGCTAGACCTCTGCAGCTGGAGAGACCACATGGAGACCCTTGCCAGCGATGAGTTGCTTCTGCCACCACTGGATGCTGTTGATGAACCCTGAGCCCTGGAAGCCAGGGGAGACCCCTGCCAGCAGCAGTATTCTGCACCCACTGACCTGTGACTGTGTGAGTCAGAAGGAGATATTATAGACTGGTATTGGGCGTATGGGTTAATATTGGACTTATAACTTTGAACTGGACTGGCTTGGGATGCTTTCTCAGTGTTTCATTCCTTTTGTATATAAACCCTTTCCTTATATCCATATGCGTGTCTATGAAAATTGTTCCTCTAATCTACCCGGACTAACACATCTGGGCTAAGCCCCGGTAGCATAAGTGGTTGAGTGCAGGACTGTGGCCTGCGGGTTGGCGGTTCAAATCCAGCGGCTGCTCTCAGGAGTAGCACTGGGTAGCACCCACAACCACCAGAGTGCAGTGATGCTCCCCCACCCCAAATACTTATTCTAGTTAAACTACAAATAGATTTTGATTTAGTAGTCCCACTCCTGTTAGTCTAACCTATGATACTAAAGTAACGAGAAATAAGAAGTTAAGAAGAAGGATGCTTGTTATTGTTAGCTACCAAATAGTTGGTTGTAACTCAAAAACAAGCCTCTCTAAAACAGAACGAAACATTGCCAGGTCCGGCCCATCCTCACTATTGGTCTGAGGTCAAGTCCATTGTTGCAGTCAGGGCTGAACAAGCACAAGATCACCTACATCTTTCAACATTGTGTACACATGCAGTAGAAAACTTGTAGACCCATATATTGGGAGGTGTCGTTGAGGTCTGGAGCATGATCAAAGGAACATGTAAAACACTATGTGCTTTCATTTTTTAAAAGACAATAGTAAGAAACCCCTCTAGAGTCATCCATATAAAAAGACAAAAACTCACTGCCATGGAGTTGGTGCTAAGTCATAGTGACCATATAGGACAGGTAGAACTGCCCCATGAGTTTCCTAGTCTGCAACTCTTTACGGGACTAGAAAGCCTTCCACTGTCTCCATCTACATAGAAGAAAATAGAAAATAATATGTCCTTGTGAAGAAGGAGATAAGGTGGAAAAGAAATGGAACCCAAAAAGAGTAGACCTAAGGCCACATTAAAATACTGTGCAATATAAGCATATACCAGTTCCTGTTGCATCCGGTCTGACTGATGGCAAGCCCTTGTGTGCCAAGAGAAGAACCTTGCTCTGTGGGTAGTTTTCTGTAAGTAGATACAGAACTCGGTCTTCCTTTGGAGGTCCCTCTGTAAAGATGTGTTCTTCTAACCTTTCC